>JAPYXV010000130.1:0-16925 GCA_028533065.1 Trachops cirrhosus | reverse complement strand
TCAGGATTCTTAGGATATAGTCCCAGCAGTGGAATTGCTGGATCAAAGGGCAGGTCCATTTTTAGTTTTCTGAGGAAGTTCCATACTGTTTTCCACAGTGGTCGTACCAGTCTGCAATCCCACTAACAGTGCACTAGGGTGCCTTTTAAAAGACTTAAATAAAAGACTTAAATAAATGCTTCTTTGAGTTTCATTTCTTTCCCCGTAAACTTCTTTGCATGTAAATTAGCCATAAAATTTGCATTACTTTTTTCCTGTTAATCTGTCTTTTGTCAGTTAAATTCATAGCCCCCAGGCACTGAACCTAAAATGATAGGGGAAAAAAATTCACCCCTCCCACACCCCTTCCACTTTCTCTCCAACTTGCCCGCTCTACCCGAGCCACACCTGCCTTCCCTAACCTCTGGAGTGCGTGGGGCTCTTCGGACCCCTGCGGTGAGTTTCCTTCGGTCCCGTCGTTTCTGCTTCCTCTTAGCCTCTGTGCGCGTGGAGCTTCTATCAACGCCTGGCTTCCATCTCCTGGGACTCCTACACTCCGCCTTCCAGAGAGGAGCGAAAGCCAGTTAGTTGCACACACGCAGACTCCACTCGGTTCCTTGTGGTGGCCAACAGGGAAGTAAACGCAGGGCTTGTAGGTTTGCAATGTAAACCGCTCTTGATTAAATTAACACATAAATTAGTGAGGCTGTGACCTGAACACCGAACAGTTTACTTCGGGAGTCAGAAATTTAGAGTCATTCCCTCATTAAAGGAGAAATCACCTTGAACAGCCACCATGGGCTTGGGGAAATTAGCATTTTAAAACAGTTGAATGCATTCTTTCATCTTTTATGCTGTTATAGACTTTAATGGAGTAAACAGAGAAGGGAAAAAACATTAGTAAAATATGAAAGCGATAAATTAGCCAGACTGTTAATCCTTTAGTAGAATTAAACTCGGATGCCCCAGGGGTATTTCTGGGCTGCTTTACAGAAGCAGCTGAATAATTAATTCACTTTGTGTATCCTCTTGTGGCCACAAGTGCCACACTGAGGCAGGAGGTAGTCTGGAGGTGCCCCGGGGCTAAGACAAAGGACATCGATACAGGACAGAGACCCTGTTCTAAGACCGGTTGCTCCCTGCAAAAGTGCTGAGTCATGGTGACTCGTGAATGCACCTTCACGGAGGGTGCTACAGGACCCCTGCTTCCTTAAAACAGCGTTACAATAAATTAGCATTGTGGGACCCCTCCCCGGTGGCCAATCAAGGGAAATCATGGGAACCCACATGCAGATAGCTCTAAAGTAATGTCACTACTCGTACGTGCACAATAAAAAACTAGCCAGGAAATAACTACCCTGTAAGAATAGAATCCCACAGCCCCTGAGATCAATCTCTGCTCGGAGCTGGCCCGCTCCCGTGTTCTGTGGAATGTGCTATTGCTGAGTAAATCTGCTCTCCCTCTTTCTGCTGTAAACTCTCTGTGCATTCCGTTCAACTCATTGTTCTCAATCACTGAGAACCCAGTTACCTGTGCCCACCTGCAACACAGTCTCTTTAACATGTTGTAATACTTGTTTCTGGGTTTCTCTGGGAAGTTACACAGGGAAGGGTTTTCAGGTGGCAATGTTCAGATTCCCTATAATGTCTCACCCTGTCACGTAGAGGACGGGAAAATTGTCGTGGGGGTCTGCAGAAACCCCTGCCCCGGGGGTGTGCCCAGGTGTGTCACAGCTTCCCATCCCCCAGGTTTCTCAGGAGAAACCTCTCCGGATGGCGGATTGGTGAAGAGGTGCTGAGCCTCTGCAACTGTAAGTTTGGTCCTGAGGACATGGGCCCTTAGGTGGGGAACTGCATTAAAAGCAATGCTGGGGAGTGGGTGGGGCTCCTCGCGTGACCAGAACCATTTACTCAGGGCCGTGCGTTCATTCATTGATCAGCAAGTGAGTCTGAGCTCCTGCTGTGTACACGGGGCTGTGCTGGGTGCTGGGCGACCGGGTGGTCAGCCTGCCAGGGCTGGGCTCCGCCCTTCGGGGCCTGCATTCTTCGACCATAACTGAGACAGAGCACTTCTGGAGGCGTGCTGAGGACACACATGGTGTCCCGAGCGCTCAGTAGAGGTGGTACTGAGATCATGTGCTTCTGTGTCTGTCTTCTAAACTGGACTAGGAGCTCTAGGATATCAAAGTCTTTGTCTCATTGGCCTCAACACAGGGGACTGAGAAGAGGAAGCCTCTTCTCAGAGGCTTCAAGACCTTGTAGAATGAAAACAAGACCTGCTTCCCTCCTCCCTCCTGCCTTCTGGACTCTCTCCCTCTCCTTGTCGAGCACATGGGCTGGGCACAGAGAACCAGCAGGGGTCACAGGTGCTGCTGGGACAGGTAGGAGGCAGGCAATGGGACACCAAGGGAGGGGTGGATCCCAGGAGTAGTCGTGGCTTTGCCCAAGTGCCCAAGTTAATTAAGACACGAGTTTTATGAGTGCAACTAAAAACTCAACCAACCAAAAATGTTAGCTTCCCACCCGTTGAGCTAATAATCTATTTCAGAATCCTGGAAAGGAAAAAGAAACCACACGGACAATTCCGCAAGCACAGCAGAGAAGAGAGACATTCCAACCGAGAGCTTAATCTTCACCTTGTCACCAGGCAAGGCTGGGAGCCGCCCTTCTCGAGTCTATAGATGTGCTGAGTTTCTTCTCTCTTCGGCTGTGAGCCTGAGGGATTGAGGAGGACATTAACCTCACGCCCTGGCGAGGGGGAGAAAGCCAGCGGGTGAGGGAAATGAAAGTCTGCATTGATTGGTCTGAAGTGGGCCCAGAGTTGATGGTGGGTGTGCAGGCAGGTGTCCTGGACCTTGGATGCAGCTCAAATGCTGAGTCAGGAATAAGCCAGGAGTCAGAATCTGAGAACTACCGACCCGAGTGAATAAAGAAGCAAATCGGGGTAAGCCAGAAGTTTTACGGAGATGGCCCTGGTTGAGCACTGTGACTCCTGGGGTGTGACCCTAGCTGGGGCCTCTTACTGAGCCTGTGGGGTATTTGTGGGACTTCTATTTATGGTGACAGCACAGTGCTCTTTAGCCTTTTGATTTCAATGTGAGATTTTTGATTATTGAAAAAATCACAGCACTATTTGACTACATTTTTGTTATAAAAATTCATACATTTCAGATTTTTTTAAAAAACTCAGAATCTTCTTTCTCCTCTTCTTTCTCCCAGGAGATCATGAATAAGAATTTGCTGAATGTGCTTTCAAAACATCCCCAACATTTCAAAACATGCATCTATATCTGTCTGTGTGTGCACACAAGCATGTATGCATAGCTTCTGGGCCTTCTCTTTTTAAAACACAAAAACAGGATCATTCTGTACGTAGTGAAGAGTTAACTTGACTTTTTCCACTTGCCCCTGTGCCTGGTAGCTCTTCGTGTGCCCCTGCATCTTGATTAAAGTCATTTTTAAGGTGTCCCAGAGTATTTCACACAATATGGTGGTACCCATGTGCATGTAATCCATTTTCCTATTGATAAATATGTATTCAGTACTGTTCGATTTGGGACCGTTCCAGTAGCCACCTTTTATATTCTTCTCTATACATATGCAAGTATTGTGGTAGGAAAGAGTTAAAAGTGAAATTGCTGGATCGAAAAGAAGGTATAGTTCAAATCCTGTGGGTTGTTTAGAGATAGAATGATTTTGCAAATTGTCTTCCAAAAAACCAATTTTTGCTTCTACCTCGGCATATACCCTGCCTATTTCTTCGCATCATCGCAATGATCTGTTATTCTGCACCTGATGTCTGCCACTTGTATTCAGGCTGCCTTGTCTGTTCCCAATGTCGTCAACAAATTACCTGACGAATGAGCCTCTTCTCCCACTAACTCCCATCCACACTCCACACTGTCACTTGAGTGTCACTTCCTCGGGCAGATGACTCCTGACACTCTAAACTAGGTTTGATCTCTGTCAGACACTCTCATTGTCGCCTGCAGTTCTTTGTGCTTTTTCAGTGTTACATGATTATTTGTTTAATCTTTGCCTTCAACCCTACTCATTCTTTCATTCTTATGTTTCATTCATTCATTCACTCAGTCATTCATTATACTGGCTGACAAATCTAGTTTAGACATCAGGAGTCCAGACGCTGGAATCAAACTTCCCGGGTTTAAAAACTAACCTTGTTTCTTACTAACTGCATGAAGAAGTTACATAGCTTCTCTATGCCTCTATTGGTACCCACTTCATAGGCCTGTGGGAATGACTAGTTGGCAGAATGCACGTAAAACACTCCAAAGGGCAACTAGCTAAGTCGGTGCTATCTATTATATCTTACAATATGCCAGGCAGTGTGCCGGGTGCTGGAGATCCAACAGGGAAGAAGACCCAAAACTGTCCAAAAAAATCAGAATAATTTCACAGCAGGACAGGGAAGGGAGATTCCTCTTAGATCATGTGGCCGGGAGATGCCTGTCTGTAAAGACGCCTTGTGACCTTAGGGCAGAGGGAAAGGGGAGGCATAAGGGCTACAAGAGTTGGGGAAAGAGCATTTTAGGCAGAAGAAAAGGCAAGTGCAGATGTCCTGGGGCAGGAACACGGTGTGTGGGAACAGAGCCCATGTGCTGGGAGAATGGAGAGCAGAGGGGAGAGGTCAGGTCCAGGTCACTGTATTGCAATACCTAGTGTAGGAGGCATCTTGGTGTAGGTAGCCAACAGATTCACAGAACGAGCGACTGAGAGATGAATGGATGAATGAGTGAAGGAAGGGATGGATGCTATGAAGGGGTCGGAGGCTTCTTCTCTCACATGCCATCTGCCCATTCTCCTCCATGCCATTCATTCCGTTCATTCTGGAGAAGGAGCAGGTGAGCTTGATCTTGGCATCCCAACCAGGTGGAGAGTGGGCCTTTCAGTTTGGAGGGATCTGAAGGCCTTTCAGATAACCCATAGCTCCTAGAGTCCATCGTTCCTTTCAAGAAACTGATGTCTAACTGGAAGAAGGAATTTTTGTGGCTCAGACACACACAAAAGGTGAATGGACATTCTAATGAGATGCGCAACCCCCCCATTTCCAATAGTGAAGTATTTGTCCTAAAGCAAACCCAGTGCTCAGAGTTCACTGATCGGAGATTTGCTTATTGTGCCAGGACGGCCCGGGGTTACGCTCAGTGACAGGTGTCCTGATGCTGAGCATGTGCCCCACACAAACTTCCGCTCCATGAACTTCACACTGGTCTAACCCTCTGTTTGGAGTGATTGCCGAAGGCGGCAGAATAGTCATAGTTAATATGCATGGAGAAGAGAAATAGGGTCCCAATGAACAGAAACATAAGAACCTGAAGAGATGGGATTGAACAAAACTCTTAATAGTGAGTCAGCACTTTAGCTTTTCCAAAGTGTTTTCAGCATGAGCTGTCTTACTTATTATCATGACCACCCTCGGAGGAGAAACATCAGTTACTAGTGGCATAATATCGTGGGCTGAAATCCCAAGCTTTCCCCACCAGTCAGTGCGATGTTCTCGTCCTGAATGACAGTGCGCGGGAAAATCCAACTTCAGAGTCACCGCATTGTTCTAGGCCCTTTTATGGGACAAGCCTATCTGTACCTACATCGTGGCTATATTGACTTATGAGAAAAGTCCATTTTATTAAAACATGTTCCTTTCTGTGTTTACATATTCCAAATATACTGTTTGAACCAACTGCACCCCGGGGCAGGGGTTTTTCATTTTCACCAACCCTGCATGAGCGGGGTGACAGTGAAGGTGGCTTCCATTGTTTTCCTGCTCCGCCTGCTGAGCCTGCAGTCTTTCATCCTGTGCCTGGCTTCCTGGGGGAAGGCCTCCACAGAAAGTACAGCCCCCAGGGCTGAGTTGTCTGTTTTTTTTTTGTATTTTTTTTAAATGAAATCTTTAACACCAGGGTGATCATGTTCATAGAACTTTCCAAATTTGAAGGACGAGGTTGCCGTGGCAACAAGTGTACGCTGAAACTCGTGCAACTGGATGAGCAGCCGCCTGGAACGTCCCTCCCTCCCACGGGGGGCTGCCTCTGCCTCCCGCAGCCGCTGTCCTTGCGGGGCTTTGCGGGAGCTCAGGTCTGTATTCCAAGCCTAGCGCGGGTCACATCTGAAGCTCCTGTCGCACTGCAACCTTGGGACAAACTCCTTGAAGGGCTTACAGCTTTTGTTTGCATTATTACAGAACTTGCCAATAAGGTGAGAGACGTGGGTGACGGTAGAGTTACTGCTTCCCCTTGGTAGGTAAAAACAAACAAACAAACAAACAAACAAACACTATTTTCTAGACTTTTAGGAGCCCAAAGAACAAGGAAGAACATAATTAAAGCTCATATTGTCTTATGCTTTACCTCTTATAGGAGGACCGTGCTAGAACCGCTACAAACTTTACTTCATAAAAGGCAGCACAGAGTAGGGAGAAGAACATGGACAATCATTCACTGAACAAAGATTTACTGAGCATCTACTAGGTGCTGGACCCTGTTCTAGATTCCGAAGACTAGAGGTGCTAGAGTCTGCTGGTCTCCAGCGAGCACCTTGGTAACCGTGTGGGAACAAGGGTGCTTTATGACTCATTGAGTGGAGAGAGTACCCTGGAGTCTGTCTTGCATGGTGTCCTGAACAAAGTAGGTGCTTTACAAATACTGTCTATGATAGCAGCAGGCTGAGACAGAAGGAGCAGTGGATTTTAAACCAGGAGGTCTGGGGATGTTGGGCAAGTCTTTTTTGCCTCTCTGAGTTGGCTTCATATTTTAAAAAATAGAACTAGTAATATCTCCCTTGAAAAGGTGTTGTGGAAGTTACCGGATAATGTCCCTGAAAGGATCTAGTGTAGGAGCTGGCTCTCAGGAGCTCTCTGAAGAGCGTCTGTGAGACTAAAGGAGGTGGGGGGTGGGGGTAGCAGCAGGCCTCTAAAAGTGTCCTATTAGCCATTTTGGACTTTCTCCTAAAAGCAGCAGGGGGCCCCTGGAGGCTTCTAAGTGACAGGGACTGGCTGGGCTCTGAGATTTTGGAAGCACCCTCTGGCTGCAGAGGGAGAGCCACCCGGAGCTGGGAAGGACAGCTGGCGGGCTTCTGCCCCAATGCAAATGTATCGCGATGACAGCCTGTGTGAGGAAGCGTGGCCGTGGCCGGAATGGAGAGCAGCAGGTGCATCCCGGTGGGTGCGCTGGGACGAAAATTAGCAGGACTTGGCGTTTGTTAGCTACCGTGGGAGAGGAAGGAGCTATTCAAATGCAGAGGAGTCCAGATGACCTCCCGTGCTTTGCTTGGACAACTGGGTGGTGAAGGGTGTCTCCCATCTGAGAGATGCTGAATAAAGGAGGAGGGAGGAGTCTGTGGGACAAAGTGCAGGGTTTAACCTTTCACACAAGAAGTGGGAGGGGCCTACAGACGGACCCGAGGGGAGGTCCAGGAGTTGGCACCAAGCCAACATGTTCCGAGGGAGCCTGGAGTTGGCTGGTCCATCCTTGCCTTTCAGCCACATCCTACTCATCACATCACTCATGGTTTCACACCAAGGGAGCACCAAGGCCCAGCACCCAGGGGCAAACGAGACAGCTCTGGACCCCCTGGAGTTTCCATTCCAGTGAGGGAGACCAGAGCAAACATTCGGATGGGATCATTTGCCCCCAGGGTGAGAACTGGAGGAAAAGAGGTTGGAGAGCCTGACATTAGCTGGTGTGGGTGGGCGGTGCTGTGACTTGACACAGAGTGGTCAGAAAAGTCATTTAAAATCAGCTGACACGTAAAACCGGGAGGTGGTGACATTTGACATCAGGTTGGAAGAGTGAAAAAGACCTTGGGCCAGTCACAGAGGCTCTCGGAGCCTCAGTTTCCACGTCCACACGCAGGCGTGACGGAGCTTTCCTTACAGATCAATGGTGCTGCCTATCAATGCGACTTAAGCTCCATAAATGTTACCTGCTGCTCCTGGGTCACTGTGAAGAGGTGAGAAAGTTTGTGCTCTGTCCGAATGCCCTTGATGGTGTCCTTGCTACTGCCCAGCAGTTTCCTTAGAATCTGAGGTCTGGCCTGGGAAAGGAGTCAAAGCCTCACAGTTAGACTGGGACCCCCAACTCCACCTCCTCCAGGCCGGAGGGACTGCTGGGGTGGAGGTCTTGGCTGCGCTGCTCTTTAGGGCCACAAGAGGGCTCACAGCACAAAAACTTTTCCTCCAATAAATCTTCCATGTTCTCTTTTGACTGAGTTTCATTGAATGGGGCCCGATCCAGTAACGTTTGAAATTGCTATTTAATTATGCATGATTGTCGGATAGTTATAAGCACTCCTATAATAGCTAAACTTTAATTTTAGCATCTTAATTTTATAAATGTTTAAAGGTGTTTTTCAGGCACAGCTATTCAAATGCCGATGAGTAAATCAAATGACGATATTTATAATTTTCTGGAGGTTTTTCCTTTGAAGTTAGATTTCCCCAGTAATAGTTTCCTTCCACCGCTCTCTCGGCCAGCTATTGGGGTCACGTTCACAATGGTCATTGTTCCCTCGGCTTCCGCTGCCAGATTTGTCAGGCCCCCTGCGTGAGTGTGGAGTCCTGCCGCATAATTTCACTGCCTGACCCTCCAGCGTCGAGCTGGAAATCAGCAAAAAGAGGAACCGACAATAGCGGAAGACCTGGGAGCATCGCTCAGAGTTCACCCAGCAGCAGAATTCACGCTGGGATTTTCAGGTCGGCACAAGCACGGGCAGGAGAATCCTGATGCAGGTCCAGACTTCGCTCGGATGGGGAAAACATCCCGTGGTCATGGCGACACTGTTCAAGCGAGGTCAGCACGCGGCCTTGAACTCCACCCCCCGCCCCCCCCCCCCCCATCCAGCTCGCTGTTCTGCTACAATTCGTCTGGACGTCGGTCGTGCTGAGAGCAGTGGGCTCAAGGCTGTCACCGGCAGGGCAGAGTGGTTTCCAGCTCACTCATTCCAGGAGCATTCGGGCCTGTCATTGGCCGCTACACATCCATCCCTTATAATAAGGGCCGGTCGTCTGATGGGATTGAGCCTTCGAGGTCTTAGCGCCCTCCTGAGTACAGGGGGCCTCTCCTCAAGGCTGGCGATGCGGGCCTCAAGGAACAAGACTTTCAGCGTAGATGCCTTTAAGGCCTAACTGTCTCATGAAAAGGCAGGTTGGTTTCCTTCTGTCTTGAACACCTTGTGGGCTGTTTGGCTCTCCCGCATCCAGGCTTGCTGGTCTTCAGGGTCTCTGCGGACCTGGCACAGGAGCCTACGCTCACGGCGGCGTCAGTAGCTGTCCTGGGTGTCGTGGGTTTGGGGGCCCTGGGGAGGGGATCCTGTATTGTGTGAATCTCTCGATTGCGTCAGAAATTCTAGAAGCTGAATGAGGGCGTGCCCTCAGCCCAGCCAGTCTGAGGCCTTCACCTGAGGGTGTGGCCCACCAATGATTGGACACTGAAGGTGTGGCCCACCAATGATTGGACACTGAGGGTGTGGCCCACTAATGATTGGACACCAAGGGTGTGGCCCACCAATGATTGGACACTGAGGGTGTGGCCCACCAATGATTGGACACTGAGGGTGTGGCCCACCAATGATTGGACACTGAGGGTGTGGCTCACCAAAGATTGGACACTGAGAGGTATCTCACAGCCAACGGTATCTGACTTGGGGACAGGGCACAGATAAGGGTCCAGGGACAGTGTCTAGCCAAACTTTTCTTTCAGTGCGACCATGGTGTGTTTCTTGCTGCTTGGATCTTCCTCATTCTTATTTATTTTTGTTTTTCAAGTCTGGTTCTTTGTCTTTTCCGTGGATGTTATAAAACCCATCTAAAGTATTACTTGTTAAGTTAGTTAACTGTGGTTTCTGTTCTATACAACCGAGACCTTCTAAGCAGATATTTTCTTCACTTCTTAATTCCTTTTTTTCTCATCTGAGAGGTTTTTTTTTTTTTTTTTTTTTTTTTTTTTTTTTTTTTTTTTTTTTTTTTTTTTTTTTTTTTTTTTTTTTTTTTTTTTTTTTTTTTTTTTTTTTTTTTTTTTTTGCGCTTGCTTCTTGCCCAGGGCTGGCTCCACTCTCTTTTGGTCTCATGCAAATCATTTCCTGAAGGTAAAACCACACACTTTCCCAGCATTTAAGGAACTTTCCAGCCAACACCCACCCGCTGGCTCTCCCTGGATGGCCGTTCATCTCCAGGCCTACCTGCCCCTTTTCCTGGAAACACAGTGCTTGGGACAGTGGGTTTTCAAATCAGAGTCCCCAGGTTCAACTCCAGCCTCTGCTACTTACTTCTGTGACTCTGTACCTAATTCTTAAATTCTTTGTATCTCAAAGTCTCCATCTGAGCAACGGGCATAGCAACATAGAGCTTACCCTGTTGTAATAAGAATTAAGTTCACGGAGACATGTAAAATGCCTGGGACAGTGCTCGACAGCGATAGCTATTGTAATCACTGCCTTGTTGCATTGTTATGAGAATTAACTGTGGTGATGGATGCAGCGAATTCAGCATAGTTCCTGGCACATAGTAGGTATACAACTGTGGTTAGTCATTATCATCCTTCATGTGATGGATTCTCTCATCCTTCAGGTATGGTCAAGTCACCTCTGTGCAAAGTGTCGTGACCTTACTTGTGTTGTTGACTCAGCCCAAAGGAGCACGGGGGAAGAAAAACAAAGAGGAGTAGGGTTGAGTTAGAAATCCTGATGACATGGGAAAAGAACCTGCCCATCGACATGGGCTCCCTTGGCTGTCAGTATGTCTCTTTGGGTGGCCCTGTGATTACAGTTTAATGGAAAAAATCAAATAGTAATTCTCACTGGGCTGTTATTTTAAGATCAAGCTCTGGTCCTCCGTGAGATACACTGGTATCCTGGGATTTGTATTTGTTTTTCTGATGCCTTCATGCTTTTTTCCCTTCTCTCTCTTTTGGTTTTAAGACCGTTTGGGTTGGAAAATTCCAGCCTGTGTAGGAGGAGATGAGGGAAAGGCCCGCGTCCAGGGACAGGAGACTGGCACATTTTAAAGGCAGACCGTGGTGGTGCAGGAGGGCCAGGGTGAGGGGTCTGGGGGTGGATGGGGGTGAGCACAGAGTTGGATTTGCCTAGGAATGACCCCACCCTCCTTCCCCTTGCCTGTCCCCATCTCACCCATCCTCCTGGTCCCCCCATGGCCCTCCTTACTCATTCTCTTCAGGTATTTCCTTGGTTGGCAAAGAGTCTGCCTGGATGTGTATATTGAAAGGGTCATCTCTCTGTTCCAGGGACCTTCAAAGCCGGGGCTGTGGATGCTCTAGGCTCATAGGTGGCCAGTGGGAGGGAGAGTCTGGGCAGGCAGGCTCAGGCTGGACAAGGCGGGGTCTGTCCTCAGCCTTTGCCCCGATGAGCTCCAGGATGGAACACCTCTTCCTCCCCTCTTAGAATTCCCACCCGTGACTTACACACAACCCTTTCCCTTTTGAAAAATATTCCTTACCAAATGCTCTTGCACCCAAAGAGATGGTAGCAGCAATTAATCCAGCACAAGGAAATCTTGATCATTTGTCCTGTTCTATGTACTGTCAGCATTTTCTCATTTAATCCAAGTAATTCTTATATACGAGGTCTTATTATTCCCATTTTGCAGATAAAGAAACTGAAACTTAGAGATAATAAATGACTTGCCTAAGGCCACCTACGTAGTAAATTTTAATGCCAGGATTTGATCCTAGGTAAGCTCTTAGAAATCTAACTCACAGCTAGGAACTGACATCAAATTTTTACTATGGGATGGTACATATTATATTTGGTTATCTTTTCTAGACCAGTTTTCTCCAATTTGGAGGGCTTGTGAAAACACGGAATCCTGGACCCTATGCCCCAGTTTTGGGTTCGGTAGATCTGGGGTGGGCCAGAGAGTCTGACCTTCTAACCGGTTCTCGGGGTGTGCTGCCCTGCTGGCCCCGGGTCCACACGCTGTGAACCGCCACCCCAGACCGACTCGAGCTGCCCCCATGTGCTGCTGGAAATACTCAGCTCTGAAGACTCCATCCATTCCGACCCGCGACTGGTAGAAATTTTCCGGTCATGTGACCAGGGCTGAGCTGTCATTTGGGACAAAGGGAGATCAGGCGTTTTCAGCAGACCAACGGCACACATCCTTCTCAAGAAGAGGCTTAAACGGTGAAAAAACACGCTGTCCTCAGGCCGTCACAGGTGTGCTAAGTACGAAGCCAGGATTTAGCGACAGGTTCCCCTAAGAAGGACCATAAATGACGCCCTTTGTGGCGTTAAATAACATTGCCCCACAAAACAAAAGTTACTCGTTGTATTGAGAATGCAGAAGTTCTCTTCCAGTTCCGATGATGTCGATGAGAGAGCTTCAGGTCTGTGCTGTATCCTGTAGTACCTCTCAGATACGCTCTTTGAGCAAAGAGAGAGCAAGCCTCAGAACAGGCAACGGGGACCACAGTCAGCCACGTTTGTTTTTGTCGAAGAGCTTCATTTTGCCATTAACGCATCCGTGCCCCATGTAAACAGCTTGGAGCAAATGATGAAGACAGCCCCCCTTGACTTGACTCGGCTCTGCCGTTTACCTGCTGTGTGACCGTGGGCCAAGTCTGACCCTCTCTGTGCTCCAGCTGCCTCAGTTTTACAGAGGATAAAACTAGTTTCAATGTTGTTAAAAGGATGAAATGAATTCCTGCTTATAAAGCACTTGGGAGATTGTCTTGGATATAGAAAGTGCTATATAAGTACTTATCAATAAGTACAGGAGTAAATAATGCACAGAAGTGTGAGAAATACGGTCTTAAAGCACTTACAGGGCAGAGAGGGCTGCAGGAAGCCTGAGGCTGCCCTGCGCCTCTTGGCCCACGCCAGGCATCGCAGATCCCAGGTGCCCACAGCGATGGTGGATTGAGACTCGGCTCTCTGGTCCCCCCGTGGTGAGGTGGCCCGTCAGGGAAGCTGAGAGCGGGCAGTTGAGGCTCCTGTACCAGGTCGGCCATTGCTTTTTTGTCATCCTTAACTAAAGGTCTGAGGCAGCAGAGGTCCACAGTGCCCCCAAAGCCAACCAATGGGAGTGTCTAGCATGTTGGAGGTGGGGCTACCGGGCCAGGAGGCACATGGGATTGGGCACTGGGAAGGGGGCGGGGCTGTGGAGTCCGAGAGGCCCGGACCCACGTGTCTGCTCCTCACTGTCCCCCTGCTGACCGAAATCACACTTGGTCTTATCTCCCATCTTGCCTCAGTAGGGCCTCCTCTTACTGGGTAAATAAGGGGCTTTATTCAGTGAAAAGCAGGTCCAGGGGCAGCGTTCCCAGGGATGCCAGTTCTGCAGCGTCTGCATCTTTAACGAGCACATTAGTGTTTCGGACACACAGGGTCCGTGGAACACACTTTCGGAACTCCTGTTTCCATCTCGTTTTAAAGGTGCGGGGGCTGTATGTCTTGGTTTTTATTGGTTTAGAATCTTCTGTGCAATTAATTCTTTGCTGGCAGAAAAAGTCCCTTTTGAAAGGAAGCAAATAAAAAAATGCTGCCAGATAGATATTAGGGATGACATTAGAATGAAGAATGAGTGTATAATGTGTAGAAAGCTTCAAAACGTTAGGGCTTTTTTTCCATTTGACCTTTTTATTCCTGGCCTTCTATGAAAAATTATATAAAATGCTTCTCAACTATTAGCAAAAAGTTGTATCTGCCTAAAAATGTAGCTAAAAAAGTAAACCTTTTATTATTCTATATGAAAAAGTTCAGACCTAAGCGAGTTTCCGTGCCAAACGTTTGCACTAGGAAGCCTAGAGATTAGGATGTTACGACCCAGTTTTTGTGTTCATTTCTCCCTCCCCAACTTCTGACAGCCAGTGGTGCTTCCGGCTTAGAAAAAGCCGGTTGCCAAGGAAGAACATCTTGTGAGCGGCAGAGAAGGGGAGGTGAAAATGCAAATAAAGATGCAAATGAGAATTAAAGAGTTTAACAGTTTGAGTGTGGAGGGATGCTGTGAATCGTTGCTGCGTTTGGTTACTTGACTGATGTAAAGGCATCAGGATGGGAAATTCTCCCAGCAGGGGGTTTCTTTGTTATCGTGCTAAGATATACACATAAAGAGCACTGACCCTGTGAGGCATTCTGAAGGGCACAGCTCTGTGGCACTGGCACACTCATGTTGTGTGTCACCACCATCCATCTTCAGAGGGTTTTCACCTCGCACACCTGCAGCTCTGTCCCGCTGAACACCAGCTTCCCGTTCTCTCCCCTCCCCGCGGTGCCCGGCACCTGCCTTTCTACTCCGCCTCTACCAATGTGACCCCTCCAGGTGTCTCTTAAGAGTGGAGTCAAATAGTACTTGTCCCTTTGTGTCGGCTTGTTTCACTGAGCATAACGTCTTCAAGATTCATTCGCATGGTAGCAGGAATCGGCATTCCCTCTGTTTAAGGATGAATCATATTCCATTGTAAGTACGTTGTTTATCCGTTCATCTGTCAATAGCCAAATGGCGGCAGCAATGCCCGGGCTGTTTCCAGCGTTTGGCTGTGGTAAATAATGCTGCTATAAACATTGGTGTGCAAGCCCTCAGCAGGGCATTTTAATAACAAAAAGCAGTGACCCTCTGCCAAGCCTAGTCAGATATTCTGGGGCTGGCAGGGGACTTGCCTGAGTGACACTCGACAGGAGATGGGCTGGGCGAATGGCTGTGCTCCCAGAATCCCTGGCCAAGCTCTTCATGATTCCCTTAAGGCTGAATTTTCTCAGACAGCCCATCAGTTTAGAAGTTCTCACATTTCTCTGCCCAAGGAGACCCTTAACCCATCCTGTAGGCAGATTTGTTATTTTTAATGGAATGAGACCTAAAAATTCCGTCAGATGGTTTGAAAGCACAGGAAACAATGATGACGAGGATGGAGATGGTACTGTACGTGTCAGCCTTCGAGTTCTGCGTCGCTCCCTGTCCCTGGGCTGCGTCTGCTTTGTTTGCAGCGTGCGCTCCCAGCATCCGCTACAGTGTGGAGGGGCAGGAGAGAATTCCTGGTGAACTCCGTTCGCTGGGCAAGGAGAGGCAAGCGCTGCTGGCTGACTGACAGGTGTGTAAGGCAGCGGCTCTGAGTCGCTGGGAGCGAGGATGCCGGGCAGGCGTGCTGGGCAGGGCTGGTTTCTGAGCCCCCTGTGGGAATCCCCCAGCCCAAACGCCAGTCAATCCGAGGGAACAAGACATCCTGCAGCATACCTCCTATTTCCAAGGCTGCGACCTAGGGAATGGTCAGCAGCCTACTTCCTCTGCAGGGTGCTTTCTCAAAGTTGTCCTCCACTCTGGAGCGGCGCTGGGCGGGCAGGCCAGAGCACCGTGCCTTCTGCTTTTTCCTTCTGGGGCTGGCCCCTCCTTCTGGAGGGTGGCTTTGCTAATCCACCGAGAGGCCGAAGTGCCTTCCTTCTGAAATGAGCCCCTCGGCCTTTCAGCTGCTTCTCTTCCTCGGTTCTGCATTCCCCTGGCTGGCCCAGCGCTGCTGTAACAAGGAACCTAACGCCTCATTTACCACTCTGCTGGGCATGGACGATCCACACTGTGGAAACAGGCCTTTCCGTAGTGCAAACCTCGCCATGGCTCACAATTCTTGTGGGAAGTCTATCAGAATCCACATGGCACTCTTATGTCCCATTTAAAAGCGGGGGTGCTGAACATCATGTCACCTTTGTGGGGTCACCTGTGCTAGGTATTCGTCAAGAGGTTGACCGGTGCTTTGGCGGGACGGTTTCTGTTAATCCCTGAATGCTGACGTGCAGCTGACAGGTGTCTGTCTGTCTGGCATTTTCTGTTTCTAATCTGCTAGGGGGTAAAAAATAAAGTAACCAGTTAGCTAACATTATGGTATAAGAACAAATGAGCCTGAAGTTTGGTGGAGTGACAAAGGGCAAAGGTTTTGAAGTCCGACGGCTCCAGGTTGAGTGCTGAATGTGCAGGTTGTCAGATGCCATCACAGACCGGCCATTTCACCCCTCCAAGCCTCAGTTTCCTCATCTGTAAAGTGGGGATAGGAATGGTACCGCTGTCCTGGGGTTGGTGTGAGGATTGCAGGAGTTAATGTTGGCCTGGCATCTGGCACGCTGGTCTGTGAGCTGTTACTAAAGTCGGTGGACAGCGGGGGAGGCACTGACGCTGGTGATGCCCCGCCCCCACGGGCGGCGCCCTCCAGTTCCCGGGGCGGTATCCCAGCCTCCCGCTGCTGGCACACGCGGCTCTTTGCTGGGGGCCCTTCTCTGGCTGTCGTCATCTGCTTGGCTGGAGCTCGGGGTCGCAGAAGTTCGCAGTGTCGCTGAGCTCCCTAGAGGGGCTCTGAGCTGCTGATGGGCCTTAGTCGGTGGATAAGACCCTGGATCCTGGGTGGGATTGGGGGGGACTCCGAGACACTCCCTGCTGGTGCTCCCCCGTGGGACTGCCCACAGTGGTCACCTGCTTCATGATGACCTTGTGTTGGCTTTCCTCCCTGCCCTGTCTCCCTGTCTCGCTTCCTCCCTCTCCTGCAGGGCTTCCCAGGATCACTTTCTAAGTGAGGGACAAGCACTCAGATCCTGTCCTGGGGTTGCCGCCAGAGGAACCCACACGAAGCCTGGTTATGCCTGCTAGACGCTGCCTGGTTCTTCTCTTAGCACCCCATTTACTTCTGTATGTTGTTTGCATTACATGGGAAAGAAAGTCTGTTTTCTCACAGGCACATAGCCACACATGCGAACGGACTTTTAAGACTTCTCTTTGCTATCACAGTGTACAGTCTTCGGTTAAACTGCCAGAAGCATGAGAGATGGGTGGTCGTTGTCGTCAGGATTGAATCATTAACAAGCTTGAATAACTGCGAGTTGGGAGAGGTCGTGAGAGGACATGACAGCCGGTTTACCCACCAGCTGGACCTGGGCAGTCGGAGGCTCCTCACCCTCCCCGGACTTGGAATTTACACTCTGCCCATCAAGGACTCAGCCTT
>JAPYXV010001299.1:0-14249 GCA_028533065.1 Trachops cirrhosus | reverse complement strand
CTGTCTCCTTATCTCTTGCTGCTTCTAGGATTCTCTCCTTCATTTTTACCTTGGCTAATGTAATTATGATGTGCTTTGGTGTGTTCCTCCTTGGGTCCAACTTCTTTAGGACTCTCTGAGTTTCCTGGACTTCCTGGAAGTCTATTTCCTTTGCCAGATTGGGGAAGTTCTCCTTTATTATTTGTTCAAATATCTTTTCCACTTGTTGTTTTTCCTCTTCTCCTTCTGGTACCCCTATAATTCGGATGTTGGAACATTTAAAGATGTCCTGGAGGTTCCTAAGCCTCCCCTTATTTTTTTGAATTCTTATTTCTTCATTCTTTTGTGTGGTTGTTTCTTCCTTCTGGTCCATTCCATTGATGTGAGACCCAGCTTTCTTCCCATCACTATTGGTTCCCTATACATTTTCCTTTATTTCACTTAGTGTAGCCTTCATTTTTTCATCTAATTTGAGACCAAATTCAACCAATTCTGTGAGCATCCTGATCACCAGTGTTTTGAATTGTGCCTCTGATAGGTTGGCTATCTCTCAGTCGCTTAAAAGGATGAGTTCTGGGGCTTTCATTTGTTCTTATGTTTGAGCCATCTCTCTCTCTCTCTCTCTCTTTTTTTTTTGGTCTGTTCGTGCCTGTTACGTATGAGGGGTGGAGCCTTAGGTGTTCACCAGGGCGGGGCACCCCAGTCGCTAGGTTGTGACACTGTATGTGGGGCAGGGGTCTGAGAGGGAACAATGGTGCTTGCTCCACTCTGCCAATTTCAATCCCTTCCACCGCTTCCCCCAAGCAAACTGGGCCTTTCTGGTGCTGATTCCCGTGTGGGTGGACTTGTGCACCCTGTGGATCTTCCCAATGACCTCACCTGTGAGGCTGGGAGTCTCTCCCTGCACTTCAACCGCCACAGATGTTTTCAATCAGTGCCCTGAGTCTCTATTACCCGGCTCTGGGATCCTGGGTTGCGGGCAGTGCCTTGCTTTGCAATTGTCGCCTCGCTGGGTCTGCCGGTTGCCACCCCTTGGCCAGGGTTTGCCAGCCGCTGCTTGCGTGCCTAGGGTCTGCCCGCTGCGGTCTTATGCACCCAGTCCCAAGGCTCTTCTTGCCGCTCAACCCCTCTCTGCCAGGCTGCCCGACTCCGCCCCTCCTACCGGCCTGGATGAACGTGTCTATTTTAACTCCTTGCTGTCTGACTTCCATATAGTTCAGTTTTCTGTCAGTTCTGGTTGTTATTCTGTTTCTAAATTGTCCCTGTCTTGGTTGTGTGAGGAGGCACAGCGTGTCTACCTATGCCTCCCTCTTGGCCAGAGGTTCCCTTACTGATTTCTTACCTGGCTCTCCTCAGTTCCTGAGAGGTGATACAGTCTTGTGTTATGGCTGTCGATTTATACATCTCTTCTGTTAATGTTTTTCTTATATATTTTGAAGTTAGTTTCTTAGGTGGACATAAATTTACAATTTTTATCTTCGTGGTTGATTGACCCTTTGACCATTATGGAATGCCCTTTTTTATCTCTAGCAAAGCTGCTTGCCTTAAAGATAATTTTATGTGATATTAATGTAGGTATATCAGTTACTTGTGGTTAGTGTTTGCATAATAAATGTTCATCCTTTTACTTGTAACACTTTGTGTTTATGTTTTTCAGGTTATCTCTTGTAGCAGCCTGTAGTTACTGTTTTTTAAATGTAATCTGGTAATCTTTGTCTTCTAGTTAGAATATGTAATCCAGTTACATTTTTTAATCCTTACCCAGTGGTATATTTATTGATTATTTTTTAGTGAGAAAGGAAGGGAAAGAGAGAGGGAGAGAGAGAGAAACATTGATCAGTTGCCTCTCATACAGGCCCCAACTGGGAATTAGACCCGAAACCTAGGTATGTGCCCCGTCCGGGGATCAAACCCTTTTGGAGTACAGGACAGCACTCCACCAACTGCGCCACCGACCAGGGCTGACCCACCTGTGCCTCCCATAATTACTCTTGTATTTGGATTAATATCTGCCGTCTTAATATTTGTTTTTTCTACTTGGTCCACAGGTTTTATGTACCTTTTTCTCTTGTTTCTTGCCTCTTGGATTAATCAGATATTTTTATTATACTGTTTCCCCTTTGTGTAGCATGTTATTTATTCCTCTTTTTTTTTAGTGATACCCTTCACTCGATAGAATCTAATTTAAATTAGAACACTTAACTACTTTCCACATGTTGTTTATTGTTGTTGATATGCATATACCTTGTAAGGCATTTTTGTTTTATACAGTTGAATATTCATCTGCATTTTCCAACAGTTATTTCTACTGCTTTTCATTCTTATATCTGGAGTCTTTTTTTTTTCTCCTTCTTAAAGAACGCATAATCATTATGTCTTTAAATGTGGTCCTGCTTATGAATTCACTGAGTTTATATTTGTTTGGAAATGTCTTTATTTTGCTTTCTTTTTTCCAAAGGATATGTTTACTGCCTATATATAGAATGCTAGGATTTTCTTTCAGCACTTTAAAGATGTCACTCCATTTCCTTTTGGTTACTATGGAAGCACTGAGAATTAGCTGTAAGTCTTAACTGCCCCTTTGAAGATGACTATCTGGGAACCTCTGTATTCACAGGCAGGGACAGAGCCGGCAGAGGCAGGATTGTCGTCTTTGTGAGGATGGGTCTGTCCTCTCGTTCAGGACCTCTTCTGAAGTGTAACTTTCCAGAGACTTGAACTGAGAGATTTGAACTGACAGTCTGGAGTGTTCCTGAAGGCCCCCTTCTCTGCAGCACACCCTGAACACCGTTGTCAGTCATCTCAGCCCCTTCAGACCGACCTGCTTTCATTCTGTCTGCATCAAAGGGAAAAGCACAAACTCGAGTATCCTCTTACCAGAGTTTTCAGGGAATTTGTTTCAAGTCTCAGCTGACGTGGCATCCTGCACCCCTGCACTTCTCCTATTTTCTCCCCCCTGATCCCAGCCCAGGAAGAGTGATGAAAGCCTGATTCTTAGACCTCTCTTTCCCGATGCCTGGCTTTAACTTTAGCCCCTTGTCTTAGCTGCCTCGACAGCTCTCCAGTTTGTTTCTTTGTTTATTGACGGATTATATGTATTTCATTCAGCTTTTCTAAGTATTCTCAGTAGGGGTGTTCATCTGCTATGAGCCATTCCATTGTGGTTAGAAAGAGTTGTTCCCTAAACTCAGATCACTTATAAATAGGCTTTTCATCTACAAGAATGTCAGGACATTTAAAAATGTTTAGGGTATGAGACCATTCTTTACTATGTGCAGATTTTGATACTTGTCATACTGGAGCTTTTAGGAAAATAATGTTTATTCTAACAATAAAGGAATATGTACTAATACTTTGTATATTAAAGTATTTTCTAATAAATCTTAGAAACAATGGGTTCTCTAAAAGCACCCAGATAGGCAAATAGTACCTCTTAAGTAATCTGATATTACATGCAGAATTCACCGATTTACAGTCAAACAGCCCTATCTCTTTAAGTTATTCTGTTCTCATGTCAGTAAAAATGTAATGGTTAGAATAGCTTATCCCACAGAAACAGAGTCTCAGTTTTATTTCTACTTTTTTAAAATCCTTACCCGAGAATATGTTTATTGATTTTAGAGAGAGAGACAGAAGAGAGAGAAACATTGATTGATTGCCTTCTGTATGTTCCCCTGCTGGGGATCAAACTTGTAACCCAGGTATGTGCCCTAACTGGATATTGAACCTGCAACCTTTTGGTGTATGTGACGACACTCCAACCAACTGAGCCACCTGGCCCGGGATACTTCTACTTTTTAATCAAAATGTTTTAAGGATTGTTCAGTCTTATTTTAAAAATAGCTTATACTGCCTCTTTACTCAAAAGAGACCAGCGTTTGTATTGGGTTCATTAGCTGAAACCTTTGTGAAGTGCCTGCTCAGGTGCAGTTTCTGCCCACTGAAGGAGTTTATAGATGACAATATTATATGAGAGGTTTAAAATCCCTACTTCTTGGTTTTTTTTCATAAGATCATATTTTTTAGGCCTTACTTTAAATCTGCCTGGAATGCTGCACAGAATATGCAAAAGAACACATCGTAGTCATGACCTGGCCACTGACCAGCTGTGTGACGTTACGTAAGTTACTTTACTTCTCTGGGCCTCAGATTTCCCGTCTGTAACAAGTCAGTTAGCATAGATGGTCCTAAGGTAATTTCAACTGTACCATTCTGATTCTCCTGTAGACTATCATGCTAGAACTCTCTAGATGGCAACATACTTTTCTCTTAAAAAAAGTAAAAATTGAAAACAGAAGGATAACATGACATTGTTTACATCACCCAGGATTAATAACCATTAACATTTTGTAATATTTACATCAGACCTATTCTAACAAAATTAATATTTCTGATGTTTTTACTGTTATCCTTTTTTCTCCCATTCCTTCCCTCCCTACATACATCATGAGTATATTCTTCTAGTCCTCATTTTACTTTTACTATATACACAGCCATAACTAATAGTGTCATATATTTAATTGACATAAGTCATATCACAGGGTAGGTTCTAACTTGCTTTTTTTTATTCCCTACGCTTTGAGGCCTATGTGGATCATGTAGCTCTGTTTTCCCGTTTTAGGGACAGTCATGGTGTGGAAGTGGTTTCTTTTACCGCCTCCCGTGCACACAGTGCCTTGCATCCTCTGGACTGAAAAGTGTACCCGTTTTCAACTTAGCTAGGTTTTATCAGATTTCTTTCCCAAGTCGTATCAATTTAGACTCCTTCAGCAGTGTGTGAGTGTTCTCATTTCTCTACATACTCTTGGACACTCAGTAGTTTAGGGTTCTTAAATTTGGTTTTTACAACAAAACATGGCTGTGGGATGGTATCTCACTGTTGTACATTTCCTACATTATTAATCAAGAATATTGATTTCTGTTGTTGTTTTTTTCCCCAAAGATCTGTACATAATCTGGATACTGATCTTTGCCTGTTGTGTAAATTTCATGTACCTTCTTTCAGTCTGTAGTCTTTAAACTTTGTGCAAGGTATTGAATTGTATAGGTTTAAAAATTTTAATCAGAGTTACCTGTGTGTATATGTACATTTTGAATCCCACTTAAGAAACACTTTCATAGTCACAGGTATAAGCTGTATTTGTTTTCTAATAGATTTAATGTGTGTTCTCACTTCTAGGTGTTTATGAATCTGGGATTCATTTTGTGAATGATGTGAGGTAGGATGACAGCGTTCCCTGTCACCTGCTCTGAATAGTTACTGAGGTTTTGGCTGTAAAACTTCAGATCCAGATTTTCTTAAGCAAGACAACAAAAATGTCCCTACTTGCCACTTCACTGCAAGGTGAAGAAATGATCCCCACCCCAGCAGAGATGCATTGGAAACCTGTGTTGTGCAGAGAAAGAACAGGGAGCTGGTTGTACCACAGGTGCCCAACTGGATGCTCAGGAAGGAAGCTGAGGGCAGAGTTGCGCCAGGGGAAAAGCATCTGCTACCTGGGCCTCCCAGCATCCCTGCTGTGAAAGCTAGAATGCAAGCTAGACGGTAACTTAGAAAATTAAAAAGACATACAAAAAGAAATCTTAGTTCTGTCCAGCCAAGGAGAGGATTGAGACTTTTTTTTTAAGATATGCCTAAACTTTCCCATCATAAATCTGTTAAAAAAGGAAAACATTGGGAAATGGTGATAGAGTTTTATCAATTGTTAAATTGATTGTGGGTTTCTAAATATGCTTTCTTACAGATATAGAAAACAAACAAACAAAAAGCCTTGAAACCTTTTTGAGAATAGAATAAAGATGATGGTAGTAGGTTATGATTTCATAGTAGGTTATGAAAACCTACTAAAAGAAGTAAGCCAAGCACCAGGGATTCAAATGCTATGTGCTGCATTTCCCATGGATTAGTCAGTATTAGATTTGAGGGTACAGATAAATTTTTCCCACATTTCCAAATTGCTCTGCTTCCATTCTTGACTGCACTATATAAATACAGAGATTTGGGTAATCTTACAATGATGTTCCTAGTTTCATGGTGGATTTTTTAAATTTAATTATTAAAATCAATGATAATTGAAGGCAGCCACTTTTTTCTACAGAATTACCCAAAAAATAAGATTTGTTTTCCCAAATCTTATCTTTTCCACTTTAAACATTCTAATTGCTTAACAGGGAAGAGTGCACAAAAATTAGAAGGCGGTGGGTTTTATAACCATATGAGGAAGAGAATTCTAACCAGTTCTAGCTGTTCAAAAATGAGCTGTTTAAATATTCACAGGTTCTAGGGATTAGGGGACTAGGATGTGTGTATCTTTGGGGGCCTGTGATCTACCAAAAGTATTTAAATTACTATATTCTAATGACAGTTTTTTTTTTAGGAAAGAAGTTAATGGGCAACATTGGAATGGTTTTCCAGCTCATTAGTGCTTTTCTTCATCACTCTCTGGCCCCTAGATCATCTTAGCAACATTTCTCAACAAGGATTTGTTATCTGAACTGCACAATGCAGAAAGTGATTTGAGTGGCTATTTTCTAAATTTTTCCAAGGTTGGATGGTACAAGATTAGTACCATTTAAGATTCATAGGAAGGAAGTTAGTTTCATACGCACAATGGATGTCTTAGGACCATCACGCTTGTTTATTTAAGCAAAAATATTGCCTATCATACTCCACCAAAGCAATAGGGATGAAGGGACTGTATAATATAATATAGTGGTTAGTAACAGGGATTCTGAGGGCAGACAGAATAATTTCAAATCTGAGTTCTGCCACTTAAAAATAATAACAGCATGTTTTGAGGATTAAATGGGTTAATGTTAAGGCCTAGAAAGTGGAGCCATATATGTTAGTATCTACATGATTAAAGAAATCACATCACCATATAATTTATTGTCCGCAAATGGACACTTTGGAAAGTAAAGGATCGTGATCCATGAGGATTAATTTTCATGCATGTCATGAGGTGACTATATATATATATTTTTTTTATCCTGTGGTCCCGATACCATGTCCTGAATAGTGCCCCATTTTTCCACTGATCTGCAACACTAGACCTGCCGTATATCACATTCCCATATATGTGCAGGACTGTGGAGCTCACTCTTCTGTTCTATTGGTCTGCTCTAGTCCATTGGCTCTAATACATGCTTTATTAAGCTTGATAGGGAATTTTCACTTCCTAACTCCTATCCACAGTATTCTAGGTCCTATGACATGCTGTGTGAATTTTATAATTCAATGTGATGTCTTTAATTTTTTTTTCTTTCTCTTGGGGGATTATGCTTTTTTTAATTTCTTAAACTGAATGCTTAGGCTAAGGAGATTAACTCATTTTCAATCTTTCCACTATTGTAATATAATCATTTATGGTTGTACATTTCCCACTAAATGATATATACTATATCAAACAAGAGTTCATACGAAGTATTTTTAATTATTTTTCTAAATTATATTTTATTTATGCAATTACATTGTCCCAATTTTTCCCTCATTGCCCCCTCCATAGAGCACCACCCCACTCCCTCAGACAGTCCCCACACCATTGTCCATGTCCATGGATAATGCTTGTATATTGATTGGCTACTCAATGCCCTATGCTATACTTTACATCCCTGTGACTGTTCTATAGCTACCAATTTATACTTCTTTTTTAAAGTATTTTATTTTTTATTTTTTAATATATTTTATTGATTATTCTACTACAGTAGTCCCATTTTTTCTCCCCTTTATTCTCTTCCACCCTGTACCCCCTCCCACCAGCATTCCCCCATTTTAGTTCATGTCCATGGGTTATACGTATAAGTTCTTTGGCTTCTCCATTTCCCATGCTATTTTTAACCTCCCCCTAATGTCTATTTTGTACCTATCATTTATGCTACTTATTCCCTGTACCTTTCCCCCCATTCTTTCCAATCGCCTTCCTGCTGTAACCCTCCATGTCATCTCTATTTCTGTGATTCTGTTCCTGTTCTAATTGTCTGCTTAGTTCATTTTTGTTTTTGGTTTTGTTTTTTTAGGTTTGGTTGTTGATAGTTGTGAGTTTGTTGTTATTTACTATTTAAAGTAAATAGTAAATAACATCTTTTTCTTAGATAAGTCCCTTTAACATTTCATATAATAAGGGCTTGGTGATGATGAACTCCTTGAACTTGACCTTATCTGAGAAGCACTTTATCTGCCCTTCCATTCTAAATGAGAGCTTTGCTAGATAGAATAATCTTGAATTGTAAGTCCTTGCCTTTCATGACTTGGAATACTTCTTTCCAGCCCCTTCTTGCCTGAAAGGTCTCTTTTGAGAAATCAGCTGATAGTCTTATGGGTTTCTACGTTTTGGGTTTATAACTGTTTACTAGTGTTACAGCCTCTTATGGTATTGTTCTCTTTATAATTATGTAGTATCCTTTGTCTCTTACTATATCCTTTGTTTTAATGTTTATTTTTTTCAGATATAAGTTTTGCTACTCCAGCTTTTTTTTCATTTCCATTTGCATGAAATATCTTTTTTCATCCCTTTACTTTCAGTCTGTGTGTATCTTTCTTTCTGAGGTGAGTGGGTCTCTTATAGACAGCATATACATTGGTTTTGTTTTCTTATCCATTCAGCTACCCTGTATGTTTTGATTAGAGCATTTAAGCTATTTACATTTAAAGGGATTGTTGATAGGTACATATATATTTTATTTTATTCTTTTTACTATGTTTCTCTGTTTTCTTTTCCTTTTTCTTCTTAAAGCAGGCCCTTTAACATTTCGTATAATAGTGGGTTGGTGGTAATGAACTCCTGAACTTTTTCTTGTCCTGAAAGCTCTTTATTTCTCCTTCAACTTCATTAATTTTATTTTTATTAGTTGTCCCCTTAGGATATGTTCATTGATTTTTAGAGAGAAAGGAAGAGAGAGAGAGATGAGAGAGAAACATTAATCAGTTGCCTCCCATTTGTACCCCAACCAGGAATTAAACCCTCAACCTGGGTATGTGTCCTGATCAAACCTGCAACCATTTGGTGTACAAGATGATGCTCAGACCAACCAAACCACCCAGCCAGGGCATTTCTCCTTCAATTTTAAATGATAGCCTTGTGGATAAGATAGTCTTGGTTGTAGGTACTTGCTTTTCATCACTTTGAATATTTCATGGCAATCTTTTCTGGCCTGAAGTGTTTCTGTTGAGAAATCAGCTGTCTTATGTGAGCCCCCTTGTAGGTACCTAACTATCTGTCTTTTGCTGCTTCTAAGATTTTCTCTTTGTCTTTAACCTTTGCCTTTTTAAAGATTTTATTTATTTATTTTCAGAGGGGAAGGGAAGGAGAGAGGGAGAGAAACATCAATGTATGGTTGCTTCCTGTGCATTCCCTGCTGGGAATTGGCCTGCAACCCAGGCATGTGCCCTGACTGGGAATCGAACCGTGATCTGTTGGTTCACAGGCCCGTGCTTAATCCACTAAGCTACACCAGCCAGGGCTAACCTTTGCCTTTTTATTTATGATATGTCTTTGGGTTCATCTTGCTTGGGACTCTGTGTGCTACCTGGACGCATGTGTCTTTTCTCCTTCACTAGATTTGGGAAGTTTTCCCTCATTATTGATTCAGCTAGTTTCTTGATCCCTTGTTCTCTCAACTCCTTCTGGTGTATCTATAATGCATATGTTGTCATGCTTCACATTGTCCCTTAAACTTCTCATTTTTCAAAAATATGTTTGTATAGAGACAGATGAAGTTAGAGAGAGGGAGAGAGAGAATGAGAGGGGGAAAGAGAGACATGACTAAAGTGAAAGGGAAACATGGGTTGGTTACCTTCCATTTGTGCTCCACCCTGGGATTAAACCCACAACCAGGTATGTGCCCTGACTGGGAATTGAACCCCCAGCCTTTTGGTGCATGGGACAACACTTCAAACAACTGAGCCACACCAGCCAGAGCTAAACTATCTTCATTTTTTATTTTTATTTTTTCCATTCTGCTGCTCTTACTGGGTGTTTTCTGCTACCTTATCTTTCAAATCTCCAATTCAGTCCCCTGCTTCATTTAACCTACAGTTTATTCTTTTTAGTGTATTTTCTGTCTGATTCTTTTTTGGTTTCTATGTTCTTTTTAATGCTGTTGAAGTTCTCACTAATTCCTTGAGCATCCTTATAACCATTGTTTTTTTGAACTCCATATCTGGTAAATTGCTTGCCTCCATTTCATATAGATTTTTTTTGCAGGGGGGAAGATTATTTGTTGTTCTTTTATTTGGGGAATGTTTCTTTGTCTCCCCATTTTGGTTGCTTCTTTGTGTTTATTTCTTTGCATTTGGTAGGTCTGCTATGTCTCAAGTCTTACGTAATAGGTGTCCTAGGGGACCCTATGAAATGATCTCCTTGATCACCTGAGTTGGGCGATTCAAGAATGTACCATGTGTGAGTTATGTGAGTCCTTCTGTTGTAACTGAGTCTTGATTGCTATTGGCCCATTTGGGTGTGGGGTCAACTTTAGGCTGGCTGATGTTAAGACTGACCCCAACCGCAGTGTATGAGCTATTGTGCAGGTCCTGACCCCAAGAAGTGGAATTTCCCTCAGCAGGGTCAGTTGCCTACTGAGATTTCTCTTTGGGTATGGTGCTTGTAAAGTCAATTGGATCCTGCTCTGATGTTATCTGAAGCTGGCAACTGGGCATGTTGGCTCTGGGGCTCCTTGAGAGACTCTGGTACACATCAATGTTAGATACTGCCTGTGACTGGTTCTGGGCAACCTTTTCGGAGCTACAGAATGATCCACAGTTTGTGGCTGCCTCTCCTGGGCCTGGACATGTGTGTGGGAAGGACCAGGCTGCACACGAACCCCTGCTTCCATCAGCAGTGAGCCTGGCTGTTGGTCAGTAAAAAGCCCAAGGCACCCCGAGATCCACCTCTGCCTGCCTTCGCCTGCTGGCTGCCTGTAAGACTCAGTCACTGAAAGAGCCTGTAGCGGTACTCAAGTTGCATGAGATAGGTTCTCAGTGAGTCACCAAGTAGGGAAGAATGGTCTGCAGCAGGTTGATGTGGGTTCAAACTCAGTGCTAGTGCTGGGTCTGAGGCCACTCAGCAAAAGTTTCAGAGTACATAGTAAGTCTAGCTGCCACCCTCTGGGTGCTCACATACCTTTGTGGTGGAGTGGGGTCTCAGGGAGTCAACAGGGTGAGGCCATCAGACTTTATCAGGCCCAATCAGACCAAGATTTGGACATGTGAAAGGAGGGCTCTACACTGTTTTGGTGTGCAAGGCAATAAAGATCCCCCTTCTAGAGCCACACTACTCAGTCTTCTGTCCCAGATTCTGCTTGGACCTGGAGAGGTCAAGCTCAGCAGAGTAGGACTGCCAAGTTTTGGAGCATAGGGCTAGCAGATCTCCCATAAGATGAAGTGCTGGCCAGGCTCACAGAGAGGTTGGGGGAATTGCCCCAGCCTCAAAGCCACACAACTCAGTCTGTCCCAGATTCTGCCAGCAGCCAAAGTTCAGCAGAGCAGGGCCACTACAAGCTGGGAGGGTGGTACTAGTGGATCTCCCATGACAGGAAGTCACTGGTCAGGCTTGTGGGAAGTAGTGGGGAGTGGCCCTCACTCCAGAGCCACACAACTCAGCCTGTCCAGGATTCTGCCCAGACCTCCTGGAAAGCCCACATTTGGCAGGGCAGAGCGACCAGGAATTGGGAGGATGGAGCTGCCTGGAGTCTGGGCAATGGGGCTAGTAGATCTCCTGTGAGGGGGAGGCACTTTCCAGGTTCACAGGAAGACGGGGGGAATGACCCCCAGCCCAAAACCATGCAACTCAGTTATAGGCATGCCTTGAGTTCTGCCAGGAGCACTACGCCCTGACCCAAGCAGCTGACGCCTCTGCAGGAAATGAGCTTCACAGGATGCAGTGACAGGGAGTCCAGAGGATGGGACTGTTGCCTTCTGCCAGGATGATACCACAAGGAGGGTAGTGCCCCACCCAAGAAAGATTGTGTCTGCAGTGTGAGAGAGGGACTCAGCAAAGGGACACTGGCAGCTGCCCCTTCAACTATCTCCCCTATGCCAACAAACCCCAGTTTCTCTTTACACAAATCTAGTTCATTCTGTGCCAGAGCCCAGGGTGAGTGTCAGATGAAGTTTTGTGCATTGGTCCTTTAAGAGGGTGCCGGTGTTTCTGACTGACTTGCATCTCTCCCTGGCAGACAATCTCTGATTTTCACAACCAGATATTATGTGGGGCATCTTCTTGGCTCTGTGCTCTGGGCTGGGGAGTCTGGCATGGAGTTCAGACCCCATGCTTCTCAGGGGTAACGTCTGCCACTGAGACATCCCTCCAGAATCTCAGCCTCTGCCCGTGGGAACGGAGCAGCCCTTTTTGTGTCTCCGTCTGCCTGCCTGTCTCCATGTGGCTTCTTCTGTAAACCCTTGACTATAAGACTTCAGCTGGTCTTCAGCTGGTTTTTCAGGTAGATTGTTCTGTATTTTAGTTGTAGTTTCGGTTTGGTCCTTGAAAGTTACATTCACCTCCTCTGCCACCATCTTGGACCCTCTCCTTGGAAGTTTCTCGTTGACAGCAACACTCTGGCTTTGCAGATGTTGCCTGGATTTTTTCTTGATTCATCCTCTCTGCATCTGGTGCTTCCCATCACTAACATCACTGCTGTTCTTCCTGACTTTAGAGCCACCCTCACTATCACTGCATCAGCCCCAGTGTGTTTGTTACCCTCGGCCACCCTCCCTCCTTCCTCTCCCTGTATCCCTGGAATAATGGCCACCTTCCTTCAGGCACCATTTTCCAGCCCTGCTTCCCACTGAAAAAATATGCAGAAAGGGTTTAGGAGAAGTGAGCTGATTAGGTCACTAACTCAAAGTAGTGTCTGGTCTTTTCTAATTCCATAGCAGGAAGATAGCGTGGCAGAATGCAATTTCCATTCCCTGATGCTCCAGTGGTTATCACTGAGGGGGAGGGGAGGGGCAGCCTGAGCTCCAGGTCATCCTGGGCTGACTTCTCATATGTGCAAGCTTGCTCATCAGCTGGGTTGCATACCAGACAGGTCTTTATCTAAGGGAACTGAGCTCTTGCCAGAACAACCTGGCTGTCACCACTGCAGGGGTTGAGAGTTGGTGACATTCTCCTTGGAAGCAAGTAAGGCAGGACAGGCTTCCGGCCAAGATGAAAGCATAGGTAGACACACTGTGCCTCCTTGCACAACCAAGATAGGGACAACAACAATATAGAAACAGAATAACAACCAGAACTGACAGAAAATTGAAGTGTATGGAAGTCGGACACCCAAGGAGTTAAAATTCGACTTGTTCATCCAGACCGGTAGGAGGGGCGGAGTCGGGCCAGGAGAGGGACGTGGAGCGGAGAGCAGAGCAACAGGGGTGGTGTGCAGGACCACAGCGGGCAGACCCTGGGCGCACAGGCGGAGGTGGCTGGTGGGCCCTGGCTGCAGTTTGGCGACCGGCAGACCCAGCAAAGCGGCCATTGGGAAGCAAGGCACTGCGCCCAACTCAGGGTCCCAGCGCTGGGAAATAGAGTTTTGGGGCACTGATTGAGGAGGAAGGTCCCACCAGGTGCACAGGCCCACCCACACGGGAATTGGCACCAGAGGGGCCCAGTTGGCTGGCAGAAAGCGGTGGAGGGGTCTGGGGTCCTACAAAGAGCAGAGCAAGCGCCATTGTTCCTTCTCGGACCCCGCCCCCACATATAGCGTCACAACCCAGTGACTGGGGTGCCCTGCCCTGGTGAACACCTAAGGTCCCTCCCCTCACTACAGGTGCTCAACAAGACCAAAAAAAAAAAACAAAACAAAACAAAACAAAAAACAGCAAAGAGATGGCTCAAACAGGAGAAGAATTGAAAGTCCCAGAACCCATCCTTTTAAGAAACCAAGAGATAGCAACCTATCAGATGCCCAGTTCAAAGCACTGGTGATCAGGCAGCTCACAGAATTGGTTGATTTTGGTCACAAACTAGATGAAAAAATGAAGGCTACAATAAGTGAAATGAAGAAAAATGTACAGGGAACCAATAGTGATGGAATGAAAGATGGGTCTCACATCAATGGAGTGGACCAGAAGGAAAAAAAAGACATACAACCAGAAGAGAATGAAGAAATAAGAATTCAAAAAAAGGAGAGGCTTAGGAACCTCCAGGACATCTTTAAATGTTCCAACATCCGAATTATAGGGGTACCAGAAGGAGAAGAGGAAAAACAAGTGGAAAAGATATTTGAACAAATAATAAAGGAGAACTTCTCCAATCTGGCAAAGGAAATAGACTTCCAGGAAGTCC
>JAPYXV010001298.1:0-14250 GCA_028533065.1 Trachops cirrhosus | reverse complement strand
GTTGGACCCAAGGAAGAACACACCAAGGCACATCATAATTGTATGACCAAAGACTAAAGAGAATCTTAAAAGCAGGAAGAGAAAAGGAGACAGCTACCTACAAAGGAGATCCCATAGGACTATCAGCTGATTTCTCAAGAGAAACCTTGCAGGCAAGAAGGGGCTGGAAAGTATTCCAAGTCATGAAAGGCAAGGAGCTGCATCCAAGATTGCTCCATCCAGCAAAGCTATCATTTAGAATGGAAGGGCAGGTAAAGTGCTTCTCAGATAAGGTCCAGTCAAAGGAGTTCATCATCACCTAGCCCTTATTCTATGGAATGTTAAAGGGACTTACATAAGAACAAGATGATCAAAACTATGAACAGTTAGCCCTGGCTGGTGTGGCTCAGTGGATTGAGCACTGACCTGCAAACCAAAGGGTTGCCGGTTTGATTTCCAGTCAGGACACGTGCCTGGGTTGGAGGCCGGGTCCCCAACAAGGGGCACATGAGAGTCAACCACACACTGATATTTCTCTCCCTCTCTTTCTCCCTCCCTTCCCCTCTCTAAAATAAATAAATAAAATCTTTAAAAAAAAAAAACAAAAAACACTGAACAGTTAAATGACAACAAACTCACAACTATCAACAACTATGGACCTAAAAAAACCCCGAAAACAAAAACAAAGTAAACAACTATAATAGGGACAAAATTACAGAAATGGAGATCACGTCGAGGGTTATCAGTGGGGAGGAGGAAGGGGGAGAATGAGGGAAAGGTACAGGGAATAAGAAGCATAAATGACAGGTACAAAATAGACAGGTATGGGTTAAGAACAGTATAGGAAAAGGAGAAGCCAAAGAACTTACATGTACGACCCATGGACGTGAACTGACTGGGGGAATGCAGGTGGGGGATGGTGCACGGCGGAGGGGAGTAAAGGGGGAAATATGGGACACCTGTAATAGCATAATCAATAAAATACATTTTTAGAAAAAGTCAAGATCAGTACTGAGCTGGAGAAAAACAGGATCGCTAACTGCTGAGACACGTATTTCACAGAAGAGTAACGGAGAACACAGAATGAAGTGTGGAATACTTCACTGTCCAAGAACAAGTGATACCAAAGTCCCACCCCGCCCTGCCCCGCAGGACGGCAGCAGCCAGAAAAGACAAGTGACTGTGGCCGCGGCTCCCCAAGCTCTTTGATATCAGCAAGCAGCTTCTGGGCGAAGAAGTAGTGGCTGAGTCCACCGGTTCCTGGGGAAATCCAAGAGAAGGTGTTGAAAGGACTACACCTCCTTAAGGAAGTGCTGAAACACTATCCCAGCTCGACCTGCTCAGCCAAAAGGAAGACACGAAGAGACCGTGTCCACCCACCGAAGTACCTGTTGGCGCCGGCATTTCACGGAGCGCTCACCACGAAACAAGCCAACCCTAGTGATGCTAGGAAAGGGGAGATTTTTCTAAAGGTTTGTTTTGGACCTTTTCATGAAAATTTAAAAACATAGGAAATAAGATTCCAGGTTACATTTATAACTATGCCCTTGTTCTTAGAAACAAAGATGGATAAGGTACTATGTTTATTTCCAGCAATTAAAAAAAACTGAAAGACAGCATGAAATGACTTCCTTATTTCATACTTAGTCATGAAGACTAGTCACAAAGATTTTTTTTAAATGGCCAATCGTTTAAGGGTTTTGTGGTAGGCAAAATTATGCCCCCTCCCCCAAGATGTCCACATTCTACTCCTTGGAATCTGTGAACATGCTTATTATATGGCAAGAAGGAATTAAGTTTACAGATGGAATTCAAGTTAGCGAGCTGATCTTAAAGCAAGCATATTATCCGGGATTATCTGGATGGGCCCAACATAAGCACAAGGATCTTCTGCATGGGAAAAGGGGAGCAGAAGAGTGAGTTTCAGAGTGACACAGTGCGAAAGACACGCCTGGTCATCGCTGGCTTGAAGATGGAAGGGGCCACGAGTCAAGGATGTGGCCAAACTCTAGAAGGTGGAAAAGGTAAAGAAACAGATTTTCCGCTGGAGCCTCCGGAAGGAACACAGCCCTGCCGACACCTTGATTTTAAGTCGGTGACATCCATTTTGGACTTTTGATGTCTTGAACTGTAAGATAACACATTTGCATTGTACAAGCCACCAAATCTGTGATTTGTCATAGCAGCAACAGGAATTCAAATAATTTTCTTTTAAAGCACCCAACCTGTCATACAGGTTTTCTCCTCCTATTCAGTTGGTTTACCTTTACAAAAGCCTCACTTTTTAAACTAGAACCAAAAACAGCCGTTTTCCATAATCACTTTCAGATACTTCATGAAATCCTGCCTCTTATGCAAGATTCGCAATTTTACTCTGCAATCAATCTACACTCTATTTGCAGCATACTGTCCTAGACTAAAAGTCAACAAACTTTCCAAAAACGGTCAGAGAGTAAATATTTTAAGCTTTGCAGGCCACATACAATCTCTGCTGCATATTCTTCCCCCGCGCCCGCCGCAACCCTTTACAGATACGAACACCGCTTACTACACGGGCCGTATAAAAGCAGGCTGCAGAACGGCTCTGGCCCACAGACTGTAGCTTCCTGACCCGATACAGATGCGGACTGGTCAGGGAAAGACTGGCCCACAGACCGACAGATGGCTAGCATTTACTCAAATGTTAGGTGGGGAGAATATCGAAGTAAGAATTAGTTTTACAGTTGGTTCGTAGTGAACACTTTCAAATAACGACAGCTTTAGTAAACAGCAAAGATTCTCAGCCATACCATGTTGTCAGTAGCTGCTACAGTATCCTGCCCTCCCTCCAAAAGAGTTCACGCCTGCAGTTTAACTCTTCTCATAGTTGCGCTTACATACCAGTAGCACAAGCACAAGAAAAAAAAGACATATATTTCCTTCCTAACCACCTAGATTGTATGTAACTACTTAACAAAGAAGGTGTACTAACTGCTTGTTAGAGCTGGTGGTACGCCATCACCATGTGCCCGGTTCTGGAGACAGAGAGCACACACAGGAAACAGGAACCAGCAATGCCAGGACAGAGGGCTCCGGGCTCCGCAGGACCTGGCTTCCACACGCTGACTACATGAGGTGAACTCCGAACCGGAACTTCCTATCTCTTGGCAACTGTCAACACGGAGCCATTGTAGAGGGTTGAACAGTATCCCCCGAATTTCACATCTACCCAAACAGAGTCTTTACAGAAGTCACTAGTTAAGATGAGGTCACACTGGATAAGGGTGGGCCCTAAGTCCAAAGAGTGATATCCTTATAAGAAGAAAAGTCACAGAGAGACACACGCAGGGAGGAAGGCCATGTGAAGACAGGGGCAGAGATTGGAGCGAGGCAGTTACAAGCCAAGGACTGCCAAGGACTGCCACGAGCCACTGCAAGCCATGCAGGAAAGGACTGTTTCTAGAGTACTCAGAAGGAGCGAGGCCCTGCCAACACCCTGACTTCAGCTTTCCAGGCTCCAGAGCTGTGAGAATAAATTTCTTTTAAGTCACCAAGTTTGTGGTAATTTGTTACGGTAGCCCCAGGAATCTCCTATCCCCACCCAAATGGAGAGTGGCGCCTTTTGCAACCAATAACAACAGCACCACTAGTCAAATAGAAAGCACTGAAAACTTACCTCTGCAAACTCAAATTCCGCAAAAGTACTTCTCTACAACAGCAGAAATGGGTAGTTAATTACGTGGGCAACAGGAGGAGGCATATACCAATGCCATTTAAAAAGTAAAAAACCTAATTTTTAGATTTTCTTGGTTTAGTTAACGATGCCTCCAGAAATATTAAAATCATTTTTGTTTAAGTTAATATAGCTAAATAGTGACAAAAATTTTAAACTCTGTATTATCTGATTCTACCACTACACAATTTAAACCTTGAGTTACTGTCCAAGCATTTTGATGACCTTTGTTTACAAGACTTATAGAAAGTAGAAAAAAATGTTGATTTAGCAATTATTCATCACCATTGAGCATTAACTACATACAGAGCACTGACCTCCCTACTGAGTTAGGTAACTACTAGAGACCGGAGCACAGACATTTTAGTTGGCGGAACAAGAGCAATAAGAGTTACTAATTTACAGAATGCAGGGATAGAAGGGCCCCCAAAGGCCAGTCTTACCATTTTATTTAAGAATTGAGAACTTGTGCCCTGACTGGTGTGGCTCAAATGGCTGGGCGTCGTATTGCAAAGCAGAAAAGGTCATTGGTTCGATTCCCGGTCAGGGCACATGCCTGGGTTGTAGGTTCGGTCCCTGGTCGAGGTATGTATAAGAGGCGGCCAATCGGTGTTTGTCTCCTTCTCTTTCTTCCTCCTTTCCTCTCTCTCTAAAAAATAAAAAATAAATATTTTTTAAAAACTGAAGAATGTAAGGCTCAGAGAGTTTGTTGCACACAAAGTTAGTAGCAGAGCTGGGTCTAAAACTCCTGTCTTAAAAATAAAACCAAGCATTATACCAATTGAAGGAAAACTTAGGTAAGCAGAGACCAACATTCCATTGTCAAGACTAAGTTTCCCTGCTGACCTCTGCTTTTTAAAGGCACACCTGCTAAGAAGGGAGGTCTGGTAAGTAAACATGGTGGGAGTTCAGTGACCCAGCAGGTGATGTGAAACAATAACAAGACCTTTCAAGATTTTTCAGACTATCTTCTCACTGATTCTTACTACGGTTTATATAGTACATGAACAGAAATCAAAGCCCCCAAATGGTTCCAATGTGGAGAAAGCCTTTCTTCAGATCCAACAAATTGTCAATCTCTGTCAATTTCAGCCCATAACCATAGCACCCATCTTGGCTTCGTTATCCTCTAAACATTCGTTTCCCATCACCAAGATGGTGACCTACACAGACATCCTCCTTAACTTCATTACATACCAAACATACAGAATGCACATGACTTAATGTTTTTTTCCAAGGTCTTTCCCTGGCATTAGGAATCTAAACGTGAAAGACACTGAAGACTGATTTGTTCCATAATCCAGTGGAATCTAAGTATCTGTGATGTCTCCAAAAGGAATAAAAGAGCATAAAGAACTTTGTTGTCCACCTCCTCTGCTAGCCCACCAAGCTTTTTCTGCACTAATGTCCTCCACACTCTTGAAGGCAGCCACGGGGAGGAAAAGGAGGGGTCCCTACAGTCTTTTGGGTATTCGAAATGACTTCCCATCCTCTTCAGGACGACCTCTAGCCCCTGTGATGGCTTCCTACACAGGCTCACCATCTCCAGTCCCTCTCTCCTCCATACAGACACTAGACTAATTTTTAAAAAACCACAAATCGGATCACAACACTGCCCTCCCTCCTTAATAATGCCAAAAAGCTCGCCAGTGCCCACAGGACAAGTCCAAATTCCTTAGCATGACATATAAGACCTTCATAACCTGAACCCTGTCCACTTCTCGGACCTCTTTTTTCCCTTGCTTCCCCAGTGCCAACTATTTGACTCCAAGTGCTAGACTTCTTTACACCTCTGCGCTTTTGCTCGATACTCTCCATTCAGTCCAGCACCTTGCTCCCGCCTTCGATGCCTAACTCCTGGCCTTTCAACCCTAGCTCTGACCGGAGCGCACCCGCGATGTTTGCCCTCATCTTTCCAGGTGGAGTGGTCATTTCCTGAAATCCCTAGCCCAACCCTATTCAAAAGCCAAACATATAATTGCATCACAGTGCTCACCAACCAGCGCTGTGATGCTGTTGCCACAATTCCCCAGCTATTCCGGGAACGCCTTCATCTAAGGAGCTAGGGCCGAGATTTTGGGATGGGGTCCGAGTCTCATCTCACCACCTATCGGGGTATAGTATCGGAGGAATATAGGCTTTGGGCAGTGCTAGGACCAGCAAACCCGTCAGGTCGTGAACACGGGTCACCGGCCGCGGGGATGACGCCCCATTAGAGACTCGGCCGTAGACGCTGCGTGCTGCGTGCCGCGTGCCTGCGTGCCGGCGTGCCGCCTCGGGCCAACCCAATCACGATTCAACCTAGGCCTGGCCAGTGAAAATCCTCTGCCGCCGCATGTCACCGCCCCTAGGTGGTAGCCATATTGCTGCCTGGCTCTTCCGCCGGAAGTGCGCTCCGGCGCCGGCACACGCCACGCCCCCTCAGACTAGCGCAGATGTTGCACCAACCAGACCCTGCCGCTGGTAGGTGTGGAGGCGTAGTCAGATAATGGAAAACACGCATGCACAGCCGCATCAAGTACGGTCGTCAGAAAATGGAGGAATCTATTGTAGATCGGGCCAGGCCTTTAAGAAAAGGGGAGCCAGCCAAAAGGAAGAGCGTTCCGAATAAAGGGACTATGTGGGTAAGGCCCTAAGAAAGGACAGACTGCCAAGCTCAAGACAGAAAAGGAAGGGTTCCTGGAGGGCAAAAAGACTGCTTGACCTTGGCCAGGTTATAGTCGTTTAAAGGATTAAAGGAACAACGAAACACTCAGGACGTGAGCAATTGTTTGCTGCTGTCGCTCACACCTATCTCCCAAGCCCTGTTCCCACTGCCAGGGAAAACCCCAGTTGCAGAATCTGGGCAACTGAACCTGCTGAGCTGCATGCAGAACTGTCGTAGGAGACAGAAAAGACTGACAAACCATAACCAGCACGTCCCGGAGGGAGGGGCCAGGATCTACATCTCTCTTCGTATGTCCCTCAGAAATGTGCCAACCCTGTATCAGATCCAAAGCCCGCTCTGATCAGACTCCTACCCGCTTAAGGTAAATAGGAGTCTCAATACAAAGTCCTCCCACAACAGAACGCAGTGCAGTTATGCACACCTAGGTAATCCAGCCAGGAAGGGATAAAGTATACAGAACTTCCTTTGACCCTATTTACATCCTAAAATTACTTCCAGTGAAAGAGACTTTTAGAAAACTGTGTGGTCAGAGTAAAACATAAGACAGAGGCAGTTTTATGGAGGGCTTTTTCTTTATTGAGAAACTTAAGACTTGGGTACATCAAATAAAACCAATTTCTGGGGGTGGGGGGCGGAAATCAAAACCCACCATAGAAAGAAAAAGTCAACACTGTCTGAGCCATGGCAGAACCCAGAGAATATTCTTTTAATTGAAAAATTCTAGGTGCTTCGTAATTGACCTTTTGATACAAAATGACCTATTAAATTTGTAATTTGTGGTTCTTGATGTTGAAGTTCATAGGACAAGCTAGGAAGTCTTCAAACCTTAAGCTGAATTTCATGAGGGGTTATTTGGCTTTTGAATCCTGAAAAGAAAAGCACCAACATAAACAATCGAAAGAACCTGAGATTCACTGAAATCTCAGCCTCAGTGCTGACATTTTGGCCAGGACAAAATTCTGTTGGGGTTGTCCTCTGCAGTGGACGAAGTTGAGCTGCATCCCTGGCCTCTACCCACTAGATGCCAGTGATACATTCCCAGTTGTGAGAATCAAAAATGTCTCCTGACATTGGCAAAATGTCCTCTGAAGGGGCACACCTAGTCGAGAACCACTTACTTTGAGGATAGCTACAGTCTATAAAGACTCACCCCCCTACCCTTCCAGGCCATCTTGTCCTCAAGTTTCTCCAGTTTTATGGTCCTCTTGCTTCAACTCCAAATGACAAGCCAAGGGGCCATCCGTGGCATGTCAAGTCAACCCTAACCTCCACGCCAGCTCTGGCCCTCACCACCTGCACCTTCCCCTGGACTGTGCCTCTGCGCATTCCGTTGTCTCCTTTCTTCATCAGTCCTTGTCAGGGGTCCTAGTTGAGTTGCACTCACCCAAATCCCCTGAAGAGGCCATGGCCCCCCACGTCCAGAAGTCGACTGCAACACACACTGTAGCTGTAGTTAGGTGTGTATCTCTCCCACTTTGACACACAGGCTTGTGTCTACCGTGTTCCCAGAGTTAAACAGTGCCTGTACACACAGCTGACCTCACCGATCTCAAATCAAACCAGGGAGATGTTCATAGAAATGAGACTGTGGAATCTGATTATGACACACCTGTGTGTTCATTATTTCAGACCAAATATGGGATTCTTGAGAAAGTCTGGTTATAACCACCAGGAAAGAATAAGCTATATAGAACTGCTAACCAGGTACACTTTATTGAGAAAACTGTTGTTTACTCCTTACAATTTATGACCTGTACTCTTTTCTCCATATTAATGTCCAGATGACAGAAAAAAAACCCAGAAGATGGCATGCCCAAGTTATCAGGTTAAATGGCAAAAAGCATGGCTCTATATATTGTCCCTAATCTTTTAGGAAGGTATTATTCATGAGTGAAAACCACTGCAGAAAACAAAAACAGCCAAACGTACAGTTTTTCCTTGTCTAAGAGGTAGCAGCAGCAACAGCGCCCACCTTCTGGGCAGCTTCTTTCTTGGCATGATGAGCCTGTAGTACCGCCACAGCTTCATCCACCTGTGAGAAATCTCTAGGTTGTCAGTGACATCGAAGGAGAGCACCCAGCACTCTTCCCTGACGCCCAGGCCCAGTGATGGCTTCTCCTGGTGCTGGCTGCTTTCTCAAACACCCACACCACAGCAGCTCCTTCTCTGTGCCATGCCTGAGGGTCCAAGACCAGCCATCCTCCTGGCCAGCTGAGCCCACCCATTTACCTTGGAGCGGAGAGACTCGGGGGACTCCAGCATGTGCAGCAGCTCGGAGTTGTCGATCTCCAGCAGCATTCCTGTGATCTTGCCAGCCAGGTTCGAATGCATGGTTTGGATGAGCGGGAACAAACGTTCTCCTGCAGGAAGACACTCAAGTGAAAACGAGGAAAGAATAGACACTGGTGTCCAGGTCAGTACCAGGCTCCGGCCCCCTCTTCTGCAAGCATGTGAGTCACTCACCCAGCATCTGCTTCTGCTCCTGGGGGGGTGCTGCGGCCAGCATGGAGGCAGTCAGGGGCTCCTGCCCCTGCACGTGGACTGCAGGCTGGGATGCCTGGGAACCAGGAGAGGAGCTGGTTAGCACCAAGGAAAGGACTCTTGATGCCGTTCAACATCTGAAAGTCTACTATGTGAAAGAGGAGGCAGAGATCGTTGCCCTTGCTGTCAAAGAATAACTGCAGCCTTGAGGGATAAAGAGCGCGAGGTGAGGAACAGTGGTGTGGGCGGAGAAACACAGCCAGCTACAAGGAGAAGGGAAGGGAAATAACAAACCTGCAATGCTTGGAAATCATCTATTGAATTATTGTAATTTATTCAAGGTTAAATTACTCAAAGTTACCCAAGAATTTGAAATCTTACTAATAAATAAGGTACAGTAAACATCTGTATATAGAGCCTTTTCCTGAAAATTCCAGTTTTCCTTTAGGGCGAGTTATTAGTAGAGACTGGGTCAAAGGGTATGAATACCAAACCATTTATAATTAATTACATCCCACATTACCTTTATTGTACCAAGTTTTTACTGTATCAAATGCTTGAGGACTGTCAACATGCAATGTCAGTGCCTGTCACAGCCCTGAAAGTAGAGCCTTATAGGGCTATTCCACATAGGCCACATGCCCATAGGCCAATAGGCTATATTCCACACAGCATCAAGTTCTGGGAAATATTCAACTCAGCACAGAGCAGAGGAAGCAGCTCGTGGACCACAAGGCTGAGTGTGGCTCCTCCAAGCGAAGTGCTACTGAGCTTTTCAACAAACTAGCCACTACCGTGGTTTGCCTGGGGTTGGGGGGTGGGCAGGCACAGCTCCAGAAACAACAGTTCCAAGTTCCAGCTCAGAAAATCTGAGGTCTGGGCCCAACTGCCCACTCCAGCTTTCCTGTGATGCGAAGTTCTTTCCTGCTTTAATGTATTGATTATCTTGCAGAGCAGCTGAAGATCGACTAAGCCAGGGAGGGGTGAAAAAGAAATGCAAGCCCCAAGCGCTGCATGAACGCGTATGTATTACTTTGTATAAAGGAGAGCAAGAAGCACCAGCTGTCTCCTCTGGGGCATCTGAGTGAACGGTTTGTCATCAGGAAGAACACTTCTAAGCCCTTGCTCGCCCACTAGAGAGCCCTTCTAGGGCAGAGTCACCACACAGGACACGTCATCCTGACACAGAGCAGGCAATTAATACCTGAAGGAATCAAAGCAAGGCATCTTTTAAATCATACAGAAACAGGGGAAATCCTTTCAGCGTTGTCTGGTGGCCCTCACCTGCAGAGGTGGTATGGCAGGATGAGGGCTGCGGACACTGGAGGCGTACTTGTAAGGTGCGACAGCCCGTGGAGCAGCAGTAGCCACAGCAGCACGAGGCGCTAAGTTCTGCACAGCTGTGGGAACACCTTAGGAAAAGAACAAGTAAAATTAAAGCCCCTCAGTCTGGGCAAAGACCCGTCAAATCCCAGCTTTCCCCATTCTGTGTGCATCCAATACCACCTCCAGACTGGCAGCTGTCAGTCAGCCCTTGCTGGGCGGCACCAGCCCCACCAAAGTCCATAGCCAAGCGGTCCGGGCACTCAGACCCTACAACAGACCAGCAAACGCACATCAGTGTTGGCAGATGTCCAACTGGCCACGCCCCGTGGAAGGAGAAATTCCAAAGCATGTTCATACAACACATCACACACGGGGTTTCTAGTGCTACTCTCAAGGAACGGCCAACCGGTAACATACAACTCTTTCCACCTCTCAGAATACAGGACATATTCTGTAAAAAAAAGTTTCCTTAATTGTCCCAACTCCACCCAAAAGAATGGGCTGCCTCTAGTCATCCAGCTAATAATCTTTTACAATTAACCTTTTTTACAGGTCACCAATGAGCAGAGACTCTTTAAAAACACTTCTAGAACGAACTGTCTCTCTGCCCCTTAGTACCTACCTAAGCACACAGCTAAGATTATAGAACCAGGACTTGAAGATGAGGCAACAAACTGACCAACCCTGGGCACAGCCTAGTCATCCTGACTCCCTCCTCCCCAGGCCACACTTCTCAAGGCCAATTTGCTCACCGACTCTCTGAGCAGTAGTAGGGAGGCCACGAGAGGCCGGAGCATTACCAGTTGGAGCCAGATGGCGAAGAGTTGGACGAGGCCCAGCCTGGCGTATAGCACTTGGCATTCCCTGGAAGCCTGGCAGAAAGACAAAAATTGCACATCACAGATGAATGATGTGGACCAGAACCTAGGCTGCGCCTCCCACGGGGCAGGCAGGAGAGGAGGGAGACCCCAGTGATCAAATCCATGTTCCCCACCACCTACCTTGAGGTCTCCCACCTTGCTGCCAGCGTGGATTAGGTCTCATCTGTGCTAACTGGTTAGGTGTGTAATACGGAGGCCTTCCCTGAGCCTGTAAGAAAGAGCACCCAAGCCCTTTTATTTTAAGGACCCAAGTCCACACAAGAGAACCATCTCACCTCATCTCACTACCAGGCCTTGGCTAATTCAGGTGGAGGAACTCTCTGCTCAAAAGCTTAAGGTAAGAAAGGTCAGTTAATGGGGATTCTTTTACTCTATCCCTGCCACTCTGGGTATGCCCAAGGTAAGCCCCTCCTCCTTTCATCTGAAGGACACTTACCCTTACATTCTGAACTCTGATATCCCAGACCCCCTCTCCCAACCACTACAGGAGCCACTGTCAGTGGGCAGGCTCCACAGCCATGAACGTACAGCAGACCCACCTGAGGAACTGCAGGCACAAAGTAGCCACCAGCTGCAGGCTGGAACTGATTTAAGATGGCGTTGGCAGGGAGTGCTCTCATTCCAGCCACCCGCTGCATATACTGGTTGGTCAGGTGGGCCTTTCGCTCTTCCTTCCTTTGGGCCAGAGCGACATACAGGGGCTTGGAGCCCACGATGCGTCCGTTCATCTCAGTGACTGCTTTGGTTGCCTCTTCAGGAGATGAGAAGCAGACAAAGCCAAACCCTTTGCTTCTCCCATCCTCCAGCATTACCTACAACAGGAGGCCAGCTTAAGAAAAAGGCGTCCTATGTTCCGGCAGCTGTTCACCACCAGAAAAACTGGGTTCTGCTGAAGGAGCCACCATGTCTAGGGGAGGGGCTCTCCGCCCCATCCCAGATGTATCCCAGACCAACTGAGTCACAGCTTCTCAGAGTAGGACCTAGACACTTCCTTGGCTAAATTCTAAAGTTCCCAACACGATGATATGACTAATGCTTCAATGAGGAACTGAAAGATGTTTCCTGATACCTAGCAGCAGAGCTGCCTCTGGGAACTCACACAAGAGACCTGGACAGCGGTGTCAAGCAATTTAATTGTAAAATTTATCTGCACAAGACTATGGTGAACGAAACTTATTTAATAAGCTCTCAGCACAGTTAGGATATGCTTTTGAAATACTACACGTGAGAAAGAGTTAAAACCAATGACTCTCACCATTAATTCAATGGGAATAACTGCAGAAAAATGACTAGCTGGGAGAAGCTTGGGTTCTAGTCCCAGCTCTGAAATTTCTAAACTCTACAACATCAACAAAACACTTACTTGCCCTCTCTGAGCCTGAGCTCCATGAGGCAAACAGCTACAACAAAGCCCAGTCTACTGGTTCAGGCAGTGTTTCCTAGAGTTAGTCGTTCACGAATGGCTCTTTCCTCACCTGAAAATGTTACTCACTAGTTTCCCTAGCCTATCTCTTCAGAATCACTGGTAGCAATATGAAGGTGTGCCTGGCGCCCTTTGGTGTCTTAGCTCACTGCCTGGAGGGCCTCCTGAAGTGGAGGACGTGGAAGTAAAGATATGTATCAACCTAACAACTCCCTACCAGTGAGGTGGGCCAATAAGGTAAGAACACGACACCTTAATCATGAAAATGACGCCAATGTGGAGGGATTGAGCCAAAAAGGAAAAAGGACTCATGAACATGGACAACAGTGCGGTGACTGCCGGGAGCAGGAGGTATAAGGGGACTAAATGGTAATGGAAAAAATACAATGGCTTGAATTTAAAAAAGAAAAAGCAAATGATGCGTATGAAACTAAGATGTGGTTCTTCTGCACCCTTCTTGCAAATGCCAACTGCACTATTGCACAGGCAGGCAAGGAGAGACTGGCGCCCCTTGCACTGATGGAGGCCAGTCAAGGGGTTGCTAGGAGGACAGCGGCGAGCAACTGGAGAAACCCCGCAGGCTGGCCTCTGGTCAAAGGCTGCTATGATGATGATGACACTCCCAGTTTGTGGGTGACTTAAACCAAGGGCCAGGGCAGGGTCACCTGGAGTCTTTACTTGCCCAGATGGCCTCCTTTCTCACCACCTAAAGGACTTTGTGACATCTGGTGCACCTCTGCTGAGCAGGGCTGGTGTCTGCACCAGGTTGTGACCCAAAACTTCCAGATCCTGTCACACTCCCCAAGTGCCACGGACACACAGTATCCCCTCCTCGTGTAACCAGCATTCTCTCGCTCAAGGACTCAAATTCCTTGACTTTAAAATGGGGTTCACACTTACCTTTCTAGCTCAGTTGATTTGACTATCAAAGAAAACCAAGCAAATGACACATATGGCAAAACATGGAAAAACGAACTTCTCGCTCTTTCCTCCCTTTACTAGGATGGAAGTTCCCATCCCAGTTCGAAAATCCTCAAAATCCCTTTCGTTTAGGGAGTGTGGCAGAGTTGTAGAGACAGGCCCCAAGACAAATGGAAAACAACCCGTCTGGATTTCCTCTGCTCTTACTGTGGCACCATCTGTCCCCACACCAGCACGAAGCAGCACAGAATGGGAAAGATTCAGGTGCTCTGGGGGCTGGCAGTGAGGGACCGGGTCCAATTTATCTCCATACCCCAGGCCTTAGGAGACAGCGCTGTAATAACCTAATGAATTGTCACTCTCCAGAGCATACACTCAGACAGCTAACTGAATGCCAGGAGGAATTGGCGAAATTAATGTGGCAGCTATCGTCAGAAATGAACACAATTTAGCTCCTATTCTGTCAATGAAACAAACACCAGTAACTTGCAAAAAGATCACAACTTCTGCTTTCAATCCCAGAATCTCAGTATAAAATACCTTAGCACTGGTGATGGATCCGAAAGGAGAAAACTCTTTCCTTAACTTCTCATCATCAATGGTGTCATCCAAGTTCTTAATGTACAGATTCACCCCCTACAGCAGAAGGATCACTGTTAGTTGCTCTTTTATACCCCATATATGCTTTAAGACAATGGTTCTCAAAGTGTGGGCCCCAGACCAGCAGCATCAGAATCTCTGGATACTTGTTTGAAATGCAAATTTCTCAGGCCAGAATCCAAACCTAGTGAATCAGGAACTCTGGGGACCAGCAACCCATGTTTTAACAAGCCCTGCACGGGATTCTGATGCATCCCAA
>JAPYXV010001297.1:0-14251 GCA_028533065.1 Trachops cirrhosus | reverse complement strand
TAAAGATTTTATTTATTTATCTTCAGAGGGGAAGGGAAGGAGAGAGGGAGAGAAATATCAATGTATGGTTGCTTCCTGTGCATTCCCTGCTGGGAACTGGCCTGCAACCCAGGCATGTGCCCTGACTGGGAATCGAACCGTGATCTCTTGGTTCACAGGCCCGTGCTTAATCCACTAAGCTACACCAGCCAGGGCTGATGATACTTTCTTCATTCTTGTGAAGTGTTTAATTTCCACTTTCTCTTTAAAAAATTTTTTGATGTAAATTTCATTTATCGAGCAAGTGAGAGTCACCAAAGGCATTGCAAGTTTCTGAGTATACAAGGAGGAATACCGACCTGTGCCCTCCATCTCAAAAATGTGCTCATGATCTCTCATTTTCTTTTAATGGTCTCATTAAGAGCTCAGCATGTTATCCAACCTGAAAGATAGCTGATTCACAGTGCCACAGCTATCTCCCAGTTTATACCAGAACGTGACTTTTTACCTTGGATTAAAATTTATCTGTTAAACTCAGCTCTCCAGCATCTTTCAGCTCTCCAGCATCTTTCGGCTCTCCTGTTAGAAATTACTGTGCTATACAGAGTCTCACAGGTAACAATTAGAAGACACCATATCTTATCCTGTTTAAGCAGTTTAAACTGTAGTTGAACATTTCATTAGCAAGTGGTTACTTTGAATAGATTGGCAGGTTTGAAACTTTGAGCTTGCTAGATAATGTAAGCCCCAGAAGACATGTAATATAACTGTTTAAACAGTGCAAAGCAAAGGGAATAAACTCTTTATGCCTAAAATTATCCTGTAGCAGCCTTTCCTTCCACTTTCCTTTGATGCTGTTGATGTAGTTGGTTGTCTTTTTTGTTCTCTTAATGTTTAAGTTCATATACTGCTACTTAGAGTTGTATATCTTAAGAGGTTGTGTGAGGTTCTGTTTCATTCATTCATGCATCTAATTTACTAAATACATAGTAAGCATCAACTGTGTGTAAGATATCTTCTAGGCCCTTGGGGATACAACAGTGAACAAAAGGCAATACAAACATAATCTTTTACATTTAACTTATTCTCAGTAAGGATTTTTTGAAACATTTCCCCCTTCCTCCTGTATAAATACATTTTGTATAACTTCTGGTAACCCATAGTGAGAACTGGCTGTACTATTATGCTAATAAGGCATCTTGCATTTTGCTAATAATGTGTCACTCATCCAGTTTCACTCTCCTTTTCTCTGCCTTCTTCCCCATCTTGTGGAGTCCCTCATTTGTCAGCACCATCTTCCCACTCACACGAGAGGTTTTCTTTTCAGTACAGCACAGCCGTGAAGGACTGCACAATGTGCTTTGAACATGATTGACTGGACTGCTGCTTACCATTTAACGAAACATGGTCTTCATTTTGGGCTGTAGCATTTAATTCTTTGGGTTATTTGTGGTTTCAAAATAGACATTTTTAGAAGTATTCAGGAAATTCTTGGTTGTCAGTTTTTAATGGGTTCAGCACCATCCTTCTACCCTGAGATATTTGCCCACTAGTTTCTTATCAGCACAAATTAGTATATCTGTAGAACTTTTTATAACTCTGAATGCCTGTTTTTGCACAAACATTTAAAGCCCTGTAGGGGAAAGAAAGGCTAGTTAATGCATTGTACAGATTAGGATTATATTGAAAAAAGCACTTGTGCAAAGGAACTACACATTTCTTGCAAAGTGGAGGTTTACTCTTGATAGTTCTGTCACTGCTTGCCTTCATCTTTTCCTTTGCTTCAGCTGTTAGCGGGTATTGCTCTAAGTTTGTTCCTCAGGTCTAGCTGCCAAGAGGGAAATTCATATCCGCTTTAACAAGGTCTGAGGCTTATCTTACAGTTGCTAATGCTTCACTGACCTTTTAGAAAGGTCCTAGTTACTCTTCAAGTCTAGCAGTTTTTCTCTCCCAAGAGCTAATTAAGTTTCTTATTTCTGATATGCTGTCCTTGGCAAATATTTGGAAGGCTAATATCAAAGCACCTGGGATCTTGCATCCCTCCAAACTTAAAACTTCCTAAAGAAGTTTTCATTTTGGCATTAGGCCTGGTTTTAACACCAGGAATGCCCTGTTGAAAGCTTGAAGCAACATTTATATTCATTCTGGTTTTCTGCCTGCCCTGGCTCACTAGCTGTCAGTGGTGATTGGCATCTATCAGGACCTGGTCCTGGTGTCTCCTGGTTTTTTTCCTGTTCATATTGATATTTTTTGTTAATTCATTGTTAGTTACCCTCTTTAACTTGGCAAAATTCATGTTGGGCTTTGCCTTAGTCATCTTTCTGCTTGTTTGCTATTTGTGTAAAATCTCACTTTATAGCCCTGGCCGGGTGGTTCATTTGGTTAAAGCATCATCCTCATACTCCAAGGTTGTGGGTTTGACCCCTGTCAGGACACATACAGGAAGCAACCAATGAATGCATAACTAAGTGGAACAACAAATCAACGTCTCTTCTCTCTCCCTCCCTTCCCTTTTCTTTCTAAAAGTTAATTAAAAAATAAGGAACTGTTTCCTGATATATTTAAAAATATACTGTATATACTAAGTGTATAGTCAGATGGCTTCTTTATTGCCCTAAGTGATATCTGACAATATTAAAAGTATCAAAAATGGTTCTTTTATTGTTTACTAAATAGACCTTTTAAACAAAAGGTTTTGTGAAATATGCAAACATTTTCAAGCAATATTAAAAAACAGGTAAATCTTAGCTCCTAGACTGAATCATTAGATACATTTAACATCCTTTCCGGATTGGCAGTTTTCTACAGAAATTGGATAAAAAATTTTAACATTATTTTAAGATTCGTTCTGTTGGATTCTCTGTCAGGGTTGCTCAGTAATGAAGTACACGGTGGCTCTCTGGTAGCTTTTAAATCTCAACAAAGTGATGGTTGTGTGATCTAGAAATTAATTCTTTGCTCATTTTTCTTGGGTCGATATTCTGTGTTCAGTTATGCCATCTTAGACTGACATTATTTCTGAAATGTTGTGCTGCTATGCTAGATGTCATTTGGAAGGTGACCTTCAAAATACATTCCTGATTATGGGACAACTTTGCAGTAATTCTGAGACAGCCTTCAGTAATACCAGTGAAAATAAATGAGGTATTAACAGTTAGTGATCAAGTTATTTTTATTACGAATTTATGCCACAAGATATTATTTGGTATGACTATTACCCAGTTCAACAAAGTTGTTGATGATTACCTTTTACTTTAACAAAATTAAGAGTTTAAATTTTATTTCTTCTGAGTATATATGTATAAAATGAATGGTATTTATTTCCTTATAAATATTTTATTTGGATTTTTAAAAAATATTTTATTTATTTACCTTTAGAAAGAGGGGAAGGGAGGGAGAAAGAGGGGAAGAGAAACATCAATGCTTGAGAGAGACATCTGTCGGTTGCCTCTCACACACTGCCAACTGGGGACCTGGCCCGCAACCCAGGCCTATGCCCTGACTGGGAATCTAACCTGTGACCTTTCACTTTGCAGGCCCAAGGGCCAGCGCTCAATTCAGTGAGCCACACCACCCAGGGCAGATTTTAAAATAGAGTTATTACATAAATAAATTTGTTCTTAAGGATATTGTTAAGATGTTGTATAGTTTCTATTCTCAAGAAATATTTTGAACAAGACATAAGCTGGTCGTTTATGTCATTACGTTATGCCTCTGTTTGTTTCCAGGGATGGTAAGAAAAGAGATTTTGTGTATTGTAATTCCTTTAGTGCCAGCCACTTTTGTTATAAAGTGGCACTAAGCCTAAAAACACATTACAGTTCTAACACATGCCATTTCTTTTTTAGGTTTTGGCTTGGTTTGAAGAAGGTGAAGAAACAATTACAGCCTTTGTAGAGCCCTTTGTAATTTTACTTATATTAGTAGCCAATGCAATTGTGGGTGTATGGCAGGTAAGCAAAAAATCCTGCATTGCTAAGTTTTAGTAATTTATGTGACTTAAACTGTGTTTATCTTTCTGTTGTCTGTTTTTCCTGATATTTTGACTAAAATACCTCTGGAATGTCTAGAATATGTGTGTATTTTATACATTAGTACAGATCTCTCATGCATATATACTTTGCTTATGGTTGCATGGAGTTAAGAACAATGGATGAAAGAAGCTACTTAAGAAAAACCAGAAAATTAAGAACCAGTATCTGTCTTTTATTTTTAAAGATTTTATTTATTTTATTTTTAGACAGAGGGGAAGGGAGGGAGAAAGAGAGGGAGAGAAACATCAATGTGTGGTTGCCTCTCGCACTCCCCCTACTGGGGACCTGGCCTGCAACCCAGGCATGTGCCCTGACTGGGAATCGAACTCTGAACCCTGTGGTTTGCAGGCCGGCGCTCAATGCACTGAGCCACACCAGCCAGGGCCAGTATCTGTCTTTATATTTGCTTGATGTTTCTTGTGAAAAACTTAATAAACTCAATGTCATTTTTATTCTCTTTGGATTTTTTTTTGGAATTGGGCAGTTAGCTAAAGCTAAATTTAAACAATTTTATTAAAATAATATTTATAAAAATTATTTAAATCTTAAATTGTTTTCATAACAAAGTCCTGGATGTTTTCCTTCAGTTATCCAACCCTTTCTTACCTCACAGAATGGAAACTAATTTTACTTCAGAAACAAAATGGGATTTCTTCCTCCTGTTCCTCCACCCTCCCAACTCACATAACTATTCTTCTGCACATACCTAGTTTGAGGACTTTAACTTTTCTAGGACTGTTTGTTGATTTGTTTGACTTTTTAAAATTACATGTATTTTAACAGACTGACACTAACACTTCAAATTCATTTTAAGTATTGATCTTTTAGGTTTTTGGTGAATATAGTCATCTTCCTGAGGACTAAATAAAATAGAGTGCATCTGTTATTCTTAAAGTGTAAACTTCTGATCTTACTAATAAACATGCTGATCTTTTTGTGATGGGTTTGTGTGAAAAGATGGCCTACATAGAAAATTTTAATTGTGCTATAATCCTTATTTTTTAATTGTTTATGTTTAAGTTTAAATGATCCTCTTATAAATAATTTAGGGGAAAGAAACATTACCCAACATTAAATTGCCCTTCTCAAGCTAATTGTATGTATTTTTTATTAAATAATTTATTCTAGTTATGTGGTAGATACTTCATGTATATTCCCAGTTCATCCTCACAGTGACCTTAAAAGGCAGATGATATTCCCATTTGACAGATGTGACATTGAAGTTCATAGTGATTAACTGACTTACCAAAGGCCATACACATAGCATGTAGAGTATCTGGAATTTGAATCCAGACCCAGGCTGGTATGAAATCCAAAGTAAAACTTCACATCAGTTTTCACAGAACTTTTATATTTGTCTTAGTTTAAAAAAAAGAATTAACATTCTTAGGTCTTAATTTCATTTACACAGAATACATAGTGGTATGGGCAGTACCGGAGGGTTATTGCCTTCTGGAAGTAAGGAAAGTTACAATTCTAGTGTTAAGTAGTATTGGGAGGTGGGGGTAGGCATGTATTTCTGACCAGTGACATTAAGGAAGTCTTCTTAATGGAGATGACAAGCATTTGAGAACTATTGAGAAATAGTTTTGTGGGTAGAGAGGGAGTGGCATAAGCGGAAGGTACAAAGTGTGTTTGAGGAGTGACATTTAGATTAGTTTAGGTTTGAGTGGAAGAAGTGGGATTTGTAAACTTCTAGAACAGAGGAGATCTTCTGAGTTATCCTTTTGTTTGTAATAAGTTAGGTATATTTTCATGTCCTCAAATTGAACTGTTTTTGATGGAACCTATTTAAATCTATGGTCATAAGCTTCCCTTTCCGACCCCCTACACTCTAAATATTCCTTTTGATAATTTGAGTTGAGGTGAAGGCTTTCTGAGTGATTTTTAATTAGCATCTTTGTTCTCGGTGTCTGAGATAATTTATCTTTTAAGTTTATGCTTCTAAGTTAAATGTATCTGCTAGTTTTTAGTAGAAGCAAAATACAGTGCTCCTGGGATGTCTCTTTGAGTGGTCTAGTTACACTCCACCTGACATGACCTTGATGACAGAGCAAAGGAAGTAAACTGCCACAACTCATAAATTTAGGGGGGAAATTTTTTTGTGGAAATACTAGTTTCGAATTTGACTGTAATTGAATTCTGAGCATGGTTGCTGTTCCTTTTGTAATATCAGTAACATTTGAACTTAATCTGAAGGACCTTTTAGCAGTGAGTAATCAATTAGTGTTAACTATTCTAATGTCTGTTAATTATAAAGCAATACAGATATACTCATCCTTTAAGCAGATCTGATATGGGATTGAAATAATGAATTTTCAAAATTTAATGCTTCCTAACTTTTTCAGAGATGCATACATAAAATGTGAGACATGCATGCCATTAGCTTTCAGTATTGTGTCATCTGAATTCTCAGGTTTAAGGATTTTTCACAATAGACCATAATTCTTACAGCAGGTTGTAAAAAATAAGATTGCATAGGGATTGAGCGTAAATTCTGTCCACATAAAGGTTAAATTGAAAAGCTTAAGATCAGAGGGCCAAAATGTGAGAGAAATGAAAAGCATCCTTTCCTTTGTCCATTGAGCGTCCTCACTGGGGCATGCACTTTGTAGACTTGATCCTTAACTTCCAGTTGCTTATTCTTTCAAAGGAGGGAAGACGATTTGACACACAAGGTTTTCTTTCTCTCTCTCCTTTCCTTGCTTTCCTCCCTCCCTTCCACTTTCCTGTAGCTTTTTTTCCCCCAACATGACTCATTTTGGTTCTACATCTTTCATCTTGAAATTAGGAAAGAAAACCTGTGTGACTTAGTCTTGATATGTTCATATATAATATGGGAAATATGGTATAAGACTGGCAGTGCTTTGATGAGATCCAGCTGTTTATTGGGCTCCACAGGAGAGATTTCTCTCCACGGGAGAGATTTTTTAGATTTGTGAGATGCAATGATTTTTTGTTTTTTTAAAAATTTATCATTACTTTTTAAAAAGACTTTATTTTTAGAGAGAGAGTAAGGAAGGGAGAAAACAAGGGAGTGAAACATCAATGTGTGGTTGTCTCTCATGTGGCCCCCACTGGGGACCTGGCCCACAACCCAGGCATGTGCCCTGACTGGGCATCGAACTGGCAACCCTTTGGTTCGCAGCCTGCATTCAACCCACTGAGCTACACCAGCCAGGGCATGATTTTCTTAATTCATCATTCATGGCATTTACTTTGTGCCAAAACACAATCCAAGCATTTTGCGTATATAGCTTGTAAATCCTCACAACCGTTAAGGTAGTTACTATGAGTGTCCTGATTTTGTAGGCAAGTAAACCTGTGTGTTGTGTAGATTATCCACAGTCATGTAGCTGTTATAAGTGGAAAAGTCTAGATTGAACCTAGGCCATCAAACGGCAGACTGTCACCTTTCATGTGATACGGGTGATTTAAATGGTGTAGGCGTGTGTGTCTGGATGTGAGGCCCATACTCTGCTGTGCTTAGGCATGGCAGATACATTTTCCCCATTATGGTTTTAATTCCCTTATCCTTCTTAGGGGGCTTATTTTTTCATTTTTAATATAAACTCATAAGGGCCTAGTATTTGTCACTTTAAAATGTGAATTGTTTACTATAACCGTTGTTAATGTAGTACTTCTCTTGTGTCTTCTTAGATTAGAACTCTAAAATTTGATTCCTTGGGCTGGAAAGCAGTGATAGGCATGTTTGCTACTTTTATCTTCTATTTTCTCTTTTACAGGAAAGAAATGCTGAAAATGCAATCGAAGCCCTTAAGGAGTATGAACCTGAAATGGGCAAAGTGTACCGACAGGACAGAAAGAGCGTACAGCGGATTAAAGCTAAAGACATAGTTCCTGGGGATATTGTAGAAGTTGCTGGTGAGCTTGTCATTTTTGTTTTTTTCTAGATTGTATATCTGAATGCATTCTCTTTCTCAAAGCTCATTATTAATAAGTGTTTAAAAATTATGTACCAGTTTTAGTGCCATCCAAACAAATCAGGTCTTCTATAAAATATCGAAGTGTTTTGGCATCTCCTTTCATGTTATTGGTATATATATATTTTTTTAATTTTTTATTTATTTATCTTTAGAGGGGAAGGGAAGGAGAGAGGGAGAGAAATATCAATGTATGGTTGCTTCCTGTGCATTCCCTGCTGGGAACTGGCCTGCAACCCAGGCATGTGCCCTGACTGGGAATCGAACCGTGATCTCTTTGGTTCACAGGCCCGCGCTTAATCCACTAAGCTACACCAGCCAGGGCTATTGGTATATTTTTTAATAAGGTGTTTTTCAAGAATTTGTGCTTATTACTTCTTTAAAAAAGATTTATTTATTTATTTATTTATTTATTTTTTAGAAAGGGGTAGGGAGGGAAGACAGATAGACAGACAGACATCAGTTGGCTGCCTCTTGCATGCCTCCAGCCAGGGACCTGGCCAAAACCCAGGCATGTGTCCTGACTGGGGAATTGAACCAGCAACCTTTTCCATTCACAGGCTGATGCTCAGTCCACTGAGCCATACCAGCCAGGGCTGTGTTTATTAGTTTTGATACATTGTAGCACACTAGTGCTCATGAGATAATGATCTTAATTTGACAATTAGTTGTAGTGCAATTAGTTACAATACTAATTAGTGGCTACATGGTTTTTTTATTTGGGTTCTCGGCTTAATGGTTAAGTCATACTTGAAATTATCAAACTAAGTAGATAGTTAAAGGTAATTTCATGACTAAAAACTCTGATTAAAAATACTTCTACATTATACTGAGCTGGGGCTCTATGGGTGGGCTTCAAAGAATTCATGAATCCACTGCAAGACCAGACCTTTCCACAGATTGCAAAGGGGTTCATTTCCTCATTGCAGTAGATCAGCGCCATGTTTTCTGGGAGCCCAGAACATCCCTGGAACCAATCAGAACAGTTCAGTCTTGTGGTAGGAGAGTCATGACATTGGATTATTTAAATCATCATGGTTTTTCATGCCTTTCTGAGCTCAGCATGCTTGTTACTTGGTTTCTTTTTTGTGAATTGTCTCAGTAATGCTTTTACACTGATTTGTGTGGAAGGTGTGCTTTGTCTTTATTGTCTTACTCGTTTCAACGAGCTGTATGTGTTGGTCTGTGCTGTGCAGTTTTGGCCTCTAAAAGGAAATTGCCTTGTCATAGATATTCTCTTATCCATAATTTTTATCATTCTTGTTCCAGCCAAAGAATAGTGTTGCCTGTATACCAACATGTTGATTACTTAGGGCCAGAGAGTGTGTGTAAATGACCTAATAGCTCAGTAGTGTTAACAAAAGAACAACGTAGAGTGGAGTGTTTTGGTCATTGGTTTTAAAAATTTTATTTTGACATAATTGCAGACCTAAAAGTTGGAAGAATAGTAAGAGTTACCTTTTTAGCCTTTACTCAGATTCTCTAAATGTTAATATCTTATCACATGTACATTATCATTTCAGTCTTACACATATTTTTGTACGAACTATCTGAAAATTAGTTGCAGGCCCAGTACCCCTTTACTCCTAAATACTTGAGTGTTTTATTTTATAAAATCGAGGACATTCTCTTAATATGACTCCAGTACAATTATCAAAATCAGGAAATTGATAAATACTATTATCTAATCTACAGGACTTATTCAGATTTTACCATTTGTTACAATGGATTTTTTAACAAAGATGTGAGTTGAGGAATTCTGGCATTAATGTAGAAAATGGGTCAGAATGGGGAAGGCTGGAGGTAAGCTATTTTGATAGTGTGGACAAGAGATAACAAACGCAGTAGCAGTAAGAATAATGAGGGGGCCCTGGCTGGTGTGGCTTAATGGATTGAGTGCCAGCCTGTGAACCGTGAGGTTGCTTTTTGGATTCCCAGTCAGGTCACCTGCCTGGGTTCCAGGCCAGGTCCCCAATTGAGGGTGTGTGTGCGAGGCAACCAATTGATGTGTTTCTCGCACATCAGTGTTTCTCTCCTTTTTTTCTTCCTTTCCCCTCCCTCTAAAAATAAATAAATCTTTAAAAAAAAAGAATAATGAGGGGAAGATTTTGAATTTATGAGCAGTGGTTCTTAGGCAGAGGGGCATATCAGAATCATCCGGGGTACTCTTTAAAAGTTTTTACCAGTCTCAATCCAAAATATTAACTCTCATTCTCTCTTGGCTTGGAATTGTAATTAAGTATAGGTTGAAAAGTGAAGCCCAGATTTAGATGCAAAGCAACAGATTTTGATAACTGAATGGATATGGGGGTAGAATGTAGACTCAAAGATACTGGCAGGATTTCTAGTTAGATGGCTGGGGGATGATGGTGCTAGTAACAAAGGAAGGAAACATTGGCGGAAGATAGCTTATCTTTTACTTTTTATTTATTTATTTTAAAGATTTTATTTATTTACTTTTAGAGAGAGGGTAGGAGAGGGAAAAGAGAGGGAGAGAAACATCTATTGGTTGCCTCTCGCACACCCTCAACTGGGGACCTGGCCCACAACCCAGGTATGTGCCCTGACCAGGAATCGAACCAGTGACCTTTCAGTTCACAGGATGATGCCCTGCTGAGCTACACCCATGAGGGTTATAATCTTCTTGCTGAGCATGTAACAGCTCTCTGAAACTTGAAGTCAGAAGTATGGGGGTAGGTAGGTTCAGATAATGTAAATGTGCTTATTGTACAAAGTTCTTTGCAGAACAGATGATCCAAAGTCCATATGCATGCATTCACTGAGACCTAAACTTAGCATACAGATGTTGTAATAAACTTGCGAGTGTTTTACCATCCACCACTCTATTCACATTTTACTGTTGAGGGAGCTGCAGTTAATTTGCAAAAGAATATACAGTAGACTTGTAAATGTATACAAGGCATGTGTATCAGTCATATTTCATGTTGTTAGAAGTCCAAGTCACTAAACAGATATATTTCACTTGCCGTAACATTCATTTTTTTGAAGTATACAATGAAGTTTTTAGTATTTTCAACGTTGTGTAGTCATCCTTACTAATTTGGGAACATTTTCACCCCCCAAAAAAGGAACCCCGTGCCCATTAGTAGTCACCGCCTTGTGCTCCTTTCCCCAGTCCCTGGCAACCACAGTTTGCCTTGTTCTGATGGATTTGCCTATTCCAGACATTGCATATAAATGGAATCATACAATATAGAGCCTTTTAAGACTGGCTTTTTCCACTTAGTTTATTGTTTTCAGGGTTCATCCATGCTGTAGCATACATCACATACAGTGATTCCATTCCTGTGTATAATACATTCTGTTCCTTTTTATGGCTGGAGAGTAGTATCCCATTATTTTGATGTGCCACGTTTTCTTTACCCACTCATCAGTTTGCAGACACCTGAGTTATTTCCTGTTTATGGCTATTGTGAAGAAGATGTTACTATGAACATTTATCTACATGTTTTTGTGCAAACATACATGCTTTTACTCTCTTGGGTATATATCTAAGCATGGAATTGTGGGGCATTTAGCTCAGTCATTCAGTTCTGTGAAACTATAGAAACGAATTTCAGCTCTAAATGTAGATGTAAATTATTTGTCAAACTCTTAACTGTCTGTGTAACCTGAAGGGATAAATGTCATGAATTGTGCTTTTAGGCATGGTAACTTCTATACTTTTATTTAAATTATGAAATTAAATGTCATGTGTTCTCTAATGAATTGAAAAGTTGGAGAATATGGTGAACTGTTTTGAAGATGAAAGGGAGTATGGAGCTGCTATTTTGATATTTACAGAAAGAGACCTTTTTGTGGTGATTTTTGGATGTAAGGATCATCTCCTAACTTTAGGTAATAAAGTTCTTTTCACGAGCTTTTGTAAGACTCCTGTTAAGATGGTTCTGCTGAGCTTTCTGGAGGCTGGACTGGACTAGGTGGTGTTGTGAATGGGAGATGTAGGGAATTAGGGCAATTAAATTGTAGATGTTGCTATACCAGCTAATGACCTTTCCAAGGAGACTTGTGTAAGCATGCATAGCAAATGATTAGGTAAACCTTAGAAGTATCTAGAATATAGGAGCCAAATAAAATTGATTTGACAAGTAAAAATACAGAGTTACCCATGTTTCCATCTTCTGAAGCCACACTAATTTTGTATTTTAAAATTTTTTACTTTAAAAAATTTTTAAATTAATTTTAGAGAGGAAGGGGGGAAGAGAGAGAGACATCAGTTTCTTGTTGCACTTATTAATTCTTTGGTTGATTCTTGCATGAGCTCTGACAGAGGATCGAACGCATACCCTTAGCATAGCGGGACAGCTCTCCAACAGAGTTACCTGGCCAGGCTAATTTTGTATTAATGCCAGGAAAATATTTCTCTGAGTGGATGACACCATAGTAGTAAAATTAGCTATAATTTTTTGAGAAATGACTATCAGTGTTTTTAAGCTTACTGTATTACCTGCTAATATTATCGAAGTAAACTAAGTTTATGGTATCATAAAAGTCTTAAATTTAGAATTTTGGAGGTTTCAGCATATGCCTCAGGGATGGGGGTTATTTATTGACTTCTCAAGGCCACTGTTTTCAGGATTGTTTAAAACAAACTTCATGTATCTTGGTAACCCAGAGTTGACGAATAATACCTCAGATGACTCTGTCCTGTTGTATACTCTGGAGTGAATCATATTTTAAGATTATGTAAGTGATAGAAATGGCACAATCTTAACATAAAATTGAATTTGCTTTAGCTTCTGAAGAAATTGATTCAATATTTCATAAAATGAAGAGTAAACATTTAGCAACAGTGCCAGCAATTTCAGAATTTATTCAGTTTAAAAAAAAGACATTCTATTTAAGGCAAGAAAAATTTTGCTTTTAATGGTCAACTTGCAGTAATGAAATTTAGTAGCATTTATAAAGTGGTGTCCCCAAGCAGTTGAGGAAAAAGAAAAGACAAAAGTTGTAAAATAGAAAGATGATTAATTCTTATAAGAACCTGAATTCTTATCCTAATTCTGCATGGTAATGGACAAACTGAACTAACCTCTGCTGAATTAAGTAATTGGAGTTTTCTGGCTCTAAATAATGTTTGATTCAGATTATGTGGCCAGACTTCCGGCCAAGATGGAGGCATAGGTGGACACATTGTGCCTCCTCACACAACAAAGATAGGGACAACAACAATATAGAAACAAAATAACAACCAGAACTGACAGGAAATTGAAGTGTATGGAAGTCGGACACCCAAGGATTTAAAAAAAGACACGTTTATCCAGACCGGTAGGAGGGGCGGAGTCAGGCAGCCAGGGGAGGGACACAGAGCGGAGAGCTGAGCACCCGGGGCGGGGCACAGGCCCGCAGCAGACAGACCCTGGGCGCACAGACAGCAGTGGCTGGTGAGCCCAGGCCAGGGGGTGGCGACCGGCAGACCTGGTGGATCCTGGGCGCACAAGCAGCAGTGCCTGGTGGGCCCTGGCCAGGGGGTGGCGACCAGCAGACCCAGCGAGGCAGACATTGTGAAGCAAGGCACTGCACGCAACTCAGGGTCCCAGCGCTGGGAAATAGAGCTTTGGGTCTCTGACTGAGAAGGAAGGTCCCACGGGGTGCACAGGCCCACCCACACCGGAATTGGTGCCAGAGGGGCCCGGTTGGCTTGCGGAAAGTGGCGGAAGGGTCTGGGGTCCTGCAGAGAGCAGAGCAAGCGCCATTGTTCCTTCGCGGACCCCGTCCCCACATACAGTGTCACCACCCGACTGGGGTGCCCCGCCCTGGTGAACTCCTAAGGCCCCGCCCCTCGCTACAGGAACTCGACAAGACCAAAAAACAAAACAAAACAAAACAAAAAGCAGCAGAAAGATGGCTTAAACAGAAGAAGAATTGAAAGCCCCAGAACCCATCCTTTTAAGCGACCAAGAGATAGCCAACCTATCAGATGCACAGTTCAAAGCACTGGTTATCAAGATACTCACAGAATTGGCTGATTTTGGTCACAAACTAGCTGAAAAAATGCAGGCTACAGTAAATTTAATGAAGAAAGATGCACAGGGAACCAATAGTGATGGAATGAAAGATGGGTCTCACATCAATGGAGTGGAGCAGAAGGAAGGAAAAAACATACAACCAGAAAAGAATGAAGAAATAAGAATTCAAAAAGATGAGGAGAGGCTTAGGAACCTCGAGGACATCTTTAAATATTCCAACATCCGAATTATAGGGGTACCAGAACGGGAAGAGGAAGAACAACAAGCAGAAAAGATATTTGAACAAATAATAAAGGAGAACTTC
>JAPYXV010001296.1:0-14251 GCA_028533065.1 Trachops cirrhosus | reverse complement strand
TTTAGATCTGGCTCCCCATTTATACAAGGGGATACATTAGACTAGATAGTCTCTAAGGGAACTTACAGCCCTGACTGGCCAGCATCCTTTGGTTAGAAAGGTATTTTAAGGCCAGATCAGAATAGAACCTGAATATCTATTATAATGTGTGGACTTTTCTGACAGACAATAAGCACCTGGAGACATTTTTGAGGATACACTGGAGTAATACTTCTGTTTTAAACTGCAGCTTTCTAGTTTCCTAATTGTGTGATCTTTGGAAAGTTCTTAAGCCTCTCTATATGTCAGTTTCTATAAAGGAGAAATAAGAAGTGTACCTATGGTATAGTGTTCTTAGTAGGGTTAATAATAAATGAACATAACAAGATTCACAGAATAGTAGCTGTGAAATAGAACATGATTAATCCATGGCAACCACGATTCATATTATGCCTTCCTTCTGTCTTCTAGATACTTCCTCCATTTTCTAATTAGGTTATTGGGCCTTCCATTCTCTTTTTCTTGACTTGATACAAAGGACATATCCTCCCTTGTAAAAAAGAAAACTGGCTGAGAGGAAGATAAGGGAGATGTTGGTTAAGAAGTCTTGGTTGGTATTAAAAACATCTTCCATTCCCACAGAATAATACTGATAGCTGATTGTGCCCCTTCTTCAGGCTCCCTCCCATGGGCACATGGAACATGGGGTGAAAGGAAGAGTGGGTGGGCTTGGAAGCCAGCCTGAAATGAGTATTGCTGCAGCAGCTTCTCTCTGCCTAGGCTCGTTGCCTATGGACAGTGGCTTCTGTAGCTCACTTGAAGATGGCCACTTGGCACATATTCACTTTCTGTTAAATGACTTTTAACTTTTATTATCTCTTTCATATTTAATGGCCTTTCACCATCTGCTTTTCCAGGATATTTTATGATGCAAAATTACATCAAATGACCAGAACCAAAATCACAGACCTAAATTCCCACTTAATGTGTGTGCTTTATGTAGCATACTTTGGTCATGTCAAATTGTAAGAGAATGTTTACATTTCTTCTGTAAAATATATATTGTGTGTTACCTATAGACCAGCAAATATTGTTTCATCTGTGATGTCCAAGTTTACAACGCCATTCTACTCGTGAATATAAGGTCAGATAAACTATCCAATGTACTCTATACAAATTAGTTTCAGATATTTTAACAGATGAAACAAAAAGGAATTTTTATGGAGCTCATTCTTTAGCTGATGCTGCCAACATCTCCAATAAAAGTAGAGAGAATGCATGTGAAGATAAGAGAATTATAACTAGTGAGACAATAAATTTACCCATTGAAATTTTAACCAGAACATGTTAGATCAGGAAGTCTAACAAAGGCAAAAAGAAATATAAGGAGGAAGCAAATGATGAATGATACTTACAATATCCAGCAGCATTAACTGTAATGAACCTAAGAAAATTTCTCAAAAACAAAATATACATACCTAATATTTTCCAGATTGATGTTATGTATAAGGAAGAATCTTAAAAGAATGGATATACATTAATAGAATTTGTGTACATTGTTACCTGGAAAAGGAGTGAACCTCTATATTCCTTTAAAATACAGACTATTCTGGATGCGGTCTGCTAATATTTTGTTGAGGATTTCAGCAACTATGTTCATCAAGGATATTAGTCTATATTTTTTTCTTTGTAGTGTCTTTATCTGGTTTTGGAGTAAGGATAATTCTGGCCTTGTAAAAAGAGCTTGGGAGTCTTCCCTCTTCTTGAATTTTTTGGATTAGTTGGAGAAGGGTAAGTGTTAGTTCTTCCAATGTTTGGTAAATCTGCCTGTGAAGCCATTTGGTTCAGTACTTTTGTTTGCTGGAGGATTTTTGATAACTGCTTCAATTTCTTTAGTTGTAATTGGTCTTACTTTTTGTGGCAGCATGGATGGACCTAGAGACTGTTATGCTAAGTTAAATCAGCCAGTCAGAGAAAGACAAATACCATATAATATCACTTATATGTGGAATCTAATGAACAAAATAAATTGATGAACAAAATAGACAAAGAGGCATGGGTACATGCAGCAGACTGACAGCTGTCAGAGGGGAGGGGTTTGGGGGACTGGGTGAAAGAAGGTGAAGGGATTAAGCAATATATATTATATATATAATATGTATTATCTGTGCCTATGTAGTACATACATAGTGTACATAACACATAGACACGGATAATAGTGTGGTGATAGCCAGAGGGAAAGCGGGTGAGGAGTAGGTGGTGGTGGGCAAAGTGGGGGAGAAAGAAGGATGGAAAGAGAGTTTGCTTGGAGCTATGGGAACATGATTCACTGTGCAGATGGGGTTTTATTGAGTTGTACACTTGAACCCTGCATGGTTTTGCAAAACAATGTCACCCCAATATATTCAATAAAAAATAAAATGAAATAAAGCAGAGTTTGGCAATTCCAAAAATTCAAGAGGAGGAAAGACTCCCAAGCTCATTTTACAAGACCAGCATTATCCTAATTCCAAAATCAGATAAAGACACTACAAAGAAAAAAAATTATAAGCCAGTATCCCTGATGAACACAGATGTAAAAATCAGCAACAAAATTTTTGCAAACCAAATTTAGCAATATATTAAAAGGATCATATACAATGATCAACTGACATTTCTGGGATGCAAGGCTGGTTCAATATCCACTAATAAAATGTAATGCACAACAGAAATAAAATGAAGGATAAAAATCATATGATCATACTAATATATGAACTAAAAACATTTGACATAATCCAGCACTCATTTATGATTTAAAAAAATCTCAGCCAAGTGGGAATAGAGGGAACAAATCTCAACATAAAAAAGACCACATAGGACAAACATACACCTAACTTCATACTCAATGAGGAAAAAACAAAGGGTTTCTATTAAGACCAGGAACAAGACAAAGAGGTCTACTTTTACCACTCTTACTCAACATAGTACAGAAAGTGTAGCCACAGCAATCAGTCAAGAAGAAGAAATAGGCCCTGGCTGGTGTGGCTCAGTGGATTGAGCACTGGCCTGTGAACTAAAGGGTCACTGGTTCAATTCCCAGTCAGGGCACATGCCTTGGTTGCAGGCCAGGTCCCCAGTAGGGGGTGCACAAGAAAGAATGACACATTAATGTTTCTCTCCCTCTATTTCTTCCTCCCTTCCCCTCTGTCTAAAAATAAATAAATAAAATCTTAAGAAAAGAAATAAACCATCCAAAGTGGAAAGAAAAAAATAAGACTGCCATTTTTTTTGCAAATGACATGATACATTATAGAGAAACTCTAAATATCTCCCCCTAAAACCACTAGGACTGATAAATAAAATTAGTAATGTAGCAGGATACAAAATAAATAATCAGAAATCAGTTGCATTTTTACAGAACAAATAATCAAAAAATTTATATGGAACCACAAAGACCACAAATAATCAAAGCAATCTTGAGAAAGAAGAATAAAGTTGGAGACATCACACTACCTGATATCAAGCTATACTACAAGATGATAGTAATCAAAATACCATGGTACTGCCATAAAGAGAGGTGTATAATTTAATGGAACAAAATAGAGCTCCCAGAAAAAAACCCATGCCTTTATAATCAATTAATAATTAACACAGAAAACAAAAACATACAATGGGTCAAAGGCAATCTAAATGGTGCTGGGGAAACTGGTCAGATATTTGCAAAAATTAAAATAAACTAGACCACCTTGTTACACAATATAGAAGAATATACTAAAAAGGGTTAAAAACTTTAATGTAAGACTTGAAACTATAAAAATAGTGAAAGAAAACATAAGCAGAAAAATTTTGGGCATTTATCATAGCAATATTTTTTCTGACATGTCTCTTCAGAAAAGGGAAACAAAATATAAACAAATGGGATTACATCAAGCTAAAGTTTCTCCACAGCAAAATAAACCATCAACAAAACAAAGAGATATTGAATAACATATTTTCTAATAATACATCCAAATAAGTATTTAGTATTCAAAAGTTTTAAAGAATTCAGACAACACCAAAAAAAACAAAATCCAATTAAAAAATGGGCAGAGGACTTGAATAGATAGTTCTCCAAAGAGAACATATGGATGGTCAACAGACACATGAAAATATGTTCAATGTTACTAATCACTAGAGAAATACAAATTAAAATCACAATGAGATATCACCTCACACCCGTTAGAACGGCTATCATCAATAAATTAACAAGCACTCAAAAAACTCCCATCACACAAAATCCTTGGACCAGAGACTTTCAGAGAAGAATTTTATAAAACATTTAAGGAAGAGCTAACCCCTATACTTCTCAGACTATTCCAAAAAATCCAAGACGAGGAAAGACTCCCAAACTCTTTTTATGAAGCCAACATCATCCTAATTCCCAAACCAGACAAAGACACAACAAAGAAGAAAACTACAGGCCGATATTGCTGATGAAAATAGACACTAAAATCCTCAGCAAAGTACTGGCAAACCACATCCAGCAATGCTTCAAAAAGATCATACATCATGATCAAGTGGGATTCATTCCAGGGATGCAAAGATAGTATACTATTCACAAATCAATACATGTAATACATCACATAAACAAAAGCAAAGACAAAAATCACACAATCATATCAATATAAGCATTTAAAGTATTTGATTAGGTACTGCACCCATTTATGATAAAAATGCTCAGCAAAGTGGAAGTAGAGGGAGCATACCTCAACATAATAAGGGTCATATACAAGAGACCTACAACCAACATCATACTCCATGGACAAAAACTAAAAGCTTTCCCACTAAGATCAGGGATAAGATGAGGATGTCTGCTTTCACCACTTCTAGTCAACATAGTATTGAAAGTTGTAGCCACAGCAATCAGACACGAAAAAGAAATAAAAGGCATCCAAATTGGAAAGGAGGAAGTAAAACTGTCACTGTTTGCAGATAACATGATAGTGTACATAGAAAACCCTATAGACTCCACCAAAATACTGCTCAACCTAAGAAGTGAATTTATCAAAACAGCAGGATATAAGAAATATATGCAGAAATCGAAGGCATTTTTGTACACCAACAGTGAAATATCAGAAATGGAAATTTAGAAAAAAATCCCATTTCCTATAGCAGCAAGAAAAATAAAGTACCTAGGAATAAACCTAGCCAAGGAGGTAAAAGACCTGTACCTGAAAAATACACAACACTTAAGAAAGTAATTAAGGAAGACACAAATAAATGGAAGCATATACCATGTTCATGGATTGGAAAAATTAACATAAACGAAATGTTCCTATTATCCAAAGCAATTCATACATTCAATGCAATCTCTATTAAAATAGCAATGATGTATTTCAGAGATATAGAACAAACATTTCAAAATTTACATGGGACCATAAATGACCCCAAATAGCCTCAGCAATCTTGAGAAAGAAGAACAAAGTAGGAGGGATCACAATACTTGATATCAAACTATATTACAAGGCTGCTGTAATCAAAACAGTATGGTACTGGCATAAGAACAGACACACATATCAATGGAACAAAATGTAGCACCCAGAATATATCCAAGTCTCTATGGTCAATTAATATTTGACAAAGAGGGAAGAAACATACAATGAGCAAAAATAGCCTCTTCAAAAAGTGGCGTTGGGAGATCTAGACAGGTATATGCAAAAAAAAAAAAAGAAAGAAAGAAAGAAAAGAAACACGATCACCAACTTACACCATACACGAAAGTAGACTCAAGAGAGAGAAAATAGTTAAATATAAGTCATGACACCATAAAAATCCTAGAGGAGAACATAGTCAGGTATATCTCAGATAATCCATTTGGCAATATTTTCACTGATATGCCCGCTACAGCAAGGGATATAAAGAAAAGAAAAATCAAATGGGAACACATCAAATTAAAAAGCTTCTGCTTAGCTTAAGGAGACCTCAGCAAAATGAAAAGGGAACCAACTGTATGGGAAGATATATTTGCCAATGATACCTCAGACAAGGGTTTGATCTCCAAGATATATAAAGAACTCAACTGACTCCACTCCAGGAAGACAAACAATCCAATTTAAAAATGGGCAAAGGTCCTGAACAGACACTTCTCCAAGGAGGACATACAGAAGACTCGGAGACATATGAAATGATGCTCAGCATCACTAGCTATCAGAGAGATACAAATTAAAACCACAATGAGATACCACTTCACACCAGTCAGAATGGCCATCATAACCAAATTAACAAACAATAAGTGCCAGTGAGATGTGGAGAAAAGGGAACCCTAGCACACTGTTAGCAGGGATGCAGAGTGGTCAGCCACTGTGAAAAACAGTATGGAATTTCCTCAAAAAACTAAAAATTAAACTGCCCTTTGACCCAACAATTCCACTGCTGGGATTATACCCTAAGAATCCCAAAACACCAATGTAAAAGAACCTATACACCCCAATGCACATAGCAAATGCAATTTACTATAGCCAATTGCTGGAAGCAACCTAAGTGCCCATCAGTCAATGAATGCATCAAAAAACTGTGGTACATTTACATAATGGAATACTACACAGCAGAAAGAAAGAAGGAATCCCTACCCTTTGAGTATGGATGGAAACGGAAAGCATTATGCTAAGTGAAATAAGCCAGGCAATGAAAGACAAATACCATATGATATCACATATAAGTGGAACCTAATCAACAAAACATTTAAGCAAGCAAAATATAACCAGAGACATTGAAATAAGGGACAAACTGACAGTAACCAGAGGGGAGAGGGGAGAGTGATAACATGGGAACAAAGGGGAAAAATCATCAAGGAACATGTATAAAGGACCCCTGGACAAAGCCAAAGGTGGGTAAGATTGAGGGTGGGAGGTGGCTGTAGGTCGGGCAGGGTAAAGTTGTGGTGGGAAAATGGAGACAACAACAATGTCAGAAGAAAAAATATATATAGAAAATGGAATACACCTTCTCTGTAATGTCTGGAAATAATATTTGTTTGTGATCTTCCACAGTTATTAATTTTTAAATAGAGCAAACATGATTTTAAAATATGAATAAACTGCAACACTTTTTAACTTTTGTTTTGATCAAACTTTGTGTGTTCATCACCTGAAAGTTATTTGTCAGGGTACTTATTCAATGTGAATATTGTTTCAAGTTTGCATGGGAAAGCTGTAGTTAAACATCTCCTTGTCACCAGTGTAAAAGAAGCACAATTCTATCATTTCATCTTTTTATAGTCTTTAAATCATTACATTTGTAACTTTTAAAAAACAGAACAAGGAACATCCTAGATTTTGCCAGAGAAGAGTTCCAAAAGACAGAAATGTAGGAGCAAAGGCACAGCTTGTATCAGATGCCCATATTTTATCTACTCAGTTTTGCTTTCCCTCAAAGGCTCTGGTTCACACTGTTACCCCTTGTAAGGGAACAGCCTTCCTGATATAATCAGAACAAAAAACTTCCACGTTTGGACAAAGAGGAGCCTGGAGAGAAAGGCCTTCAGGAGCCAAGTAGTGGCTGCCCACAAGTCACCCCTCAGAATCACCTCTTCCTCAGTGCCCCACCACTTTTCAAACTCCAGTTCAAGAAGGTATGTAAACTACAGCAATTTGAGATTGCATTTGACCACAAATAATAAAAGCAAGCAAACACATAAACAACTCCAGAGATTTAAACAAGTAAGGGGTTTATTTTTTGGAATAACAACAAATCAAGAATTAGAGTCCAAGACCAGCTGGATATCCAGGCCACTGTGTCTTTGTGCTCTACCATTCTTACTTGTGGTATCATCCTCAAGGTATAAGAGTCTATCTACAAGAGAGTTAGTTCCTGTAGCATCATGCATCATGTCTGTATTGAGGGAAGACAGAACAGGAAAAAGCGAACATTATGTGTCCACCAAGTCTACCTCCTACAGAACTAAGTCATCTCTCCTCCTCTCGGAGAGACGAAGGAAGCTGAGAGATGTAGTTTTGTTTTGTTTTGTTTTGAAGCCAAACTCACTTCTGTTACCCCAAATCAGAGTTCTGTTAGGAAGAAGGAGAGAATTAATATTGAGTAAGGACAAGCAGTGTCTGCCACATGCTTTTTCTGCTTCTTTGTAGCACAAATGAAAGTGGCTCCTATTACACTCAGAAACACACACACACACACACACACACACACACACACACACAAATAGTAGCTAGTGGAAAAAGGAAAAAGGCAGAAGGGATGATGAAAAAAGAAAATCTTAGTACTATTTCATTTCCAAAGCATGGCTTTGTCACCAGAAAACAAATATCCTCACTGAGGCAACTCATTGTTGCATCGCTGGCACCACCGCTCAGGAATCATCTCTGTTCTCCCAGCTCCCTTCCAAATCTCAAATACCACCTCTCTTGCACATCACAAGCTCTTTCCAAATCAAGGCCAAAGATACCAGTTACCTCGGGCTCAGTCTCTTCAGCTACTTTCCATCTTGCCTCATTCTTAGCCCATTGGCTAGACTTGGATAACAAGGATGTCAGCAGTGGCATGAGAAAATGGAGATTGTAGGCCTTTTCCCCCCTTTTCTGGATATTGCATAAGTGGTCTGGATTTGGTAGCCAATCTGGGAGTTGACAATAATGTATTACATAAAGATGAATTAATGGGGTATTCCAAATAGACCTGAATTTGTGCCCAAGAGTCATAACTAATGCAAATGCCTCCTCCATTCTAATGGCTTTTTGATGTTTCTTTACATGGCCCTTTGATTATGATCTCTCCAACCTGCTTCTTGCTATTTTCATCCTCTCTGTCCTCACTCCTTCAACCTTAAATGCCAGTCAAGATGTTTCCCACCAGCATCTGAAAGAGACAATACAATGTAGTAGTTAAGAGTTCCAGCTCTAAAATCCAATAACCTTTCTTATTATATAGTTAAAATAGCATTGGGTAAGTCATTTTTACCTATCTTCCAATATTACCTACTTCATACAGTTTGTTAGGATTAAATGAGTTAGTGCATAAAGCATCTGACACATAGTAGGTACTCAATAAATGTTTGCTATTATAATTCGACCATGGGCTTTTGATATGGCAGTCCTTTTGCCTGGAGCACCTGTTCCCATTTTGTCAGCAAATTCTCATTCATCTTTCCAAAATCACTCAAAAGTTATCTCCTTTGTGTTGCTTGAGTCCCTTAAGCAAAATCAGAGATTTAAATATGTTTACTCAATACTTTGTAACTCTGATCTGACACTAATCACTGTATATTATAACATTGTCACATCTGCTCCCACTAATCTATTAACTGTTTGAAGGCAACAATCTGTGCCTTATTTCCTTATTCCCAGCATCTTGATGGGGCCTGAAAGACAATAGACACTTGGTGATTGTTTATAAATGAATGAATGAATGATGAATGGGAGAATAAGGAATGCAGCAATAGAAATCATGTTATCTCTGTACCCTTGACTTGCCAATGATGATTTATGTCTTTCATGTTGTCCTAAAATGTATCTCCAGGACTCCTGTTTCGTTTGTGACAATGTATGGTGCTAGAATGCACTGGGCTAGCTATGAGAGGGAAGATAGAAATTAGGGTGGAAGAGAGGTAAGTCACCAAGATCTCCATAGAGGGCACATTCCATTTTATTCTTTTTCCATGAAGCATACTCTTAGAGGTGTTTCTTGGGCAGAGGTGTATCTTTCAGGAACCACAGTAGTTTCTGTCTATGGGAATAATGGGGCAGCTGTCCCTAATTATTGATAAAGAAGCTTGGAACACAGAGAAATCATTCAAAAATACCAGGGGTTTGTATTAAGCTTATGGTGCTAGATTACCAATGTTTCAAGAAGAATCAAGTGTGGCTGGTGAGTGATTTGAACCAGACTGAACAAAGTTCCCCTTGTATCCAAAGATTGGGTACTTGCAGAAAACCAAAAATTCTGACAAGGAATACTTACACTGGAGCAGTAGGTTATAAGGGCAAAGAATGAGGTAGGGAGAATTTGCAAAATTAGACTACAATGTGGTTGCTGCTTTTTCACAGGCTGGGAAAACTCTAGCTTTGCCATTGATTCACTGTGTGACGTTGGGTAAGTCCTCTTTCTTCTCTAGACCTCAGTCTCCCCATATCTTCAGAAAGATAGTTAGATCTGATGTTCTTTAGAAAATCATACAGATGTTTAAATTATGGCATAAGTAGTGGAATAAGATATTCAAAAACCTTTACAAACAAGAGAGATCTCATTTGTCTCGGTTGTAAGAGATGCTGCTCAGTGTGAGGGCTGGGATGATTCCCCTGAAGGCTCAATGGGCCCTAAATGCCTGTGTCCCCCAAGAATGCTGGGGAAAATTGTGAGCCCACTCCAGTACCTCAGCCATTATATTTTTCTGAATTCTATCTCTAGGGTAAGGTTCTTTCCTTTTCCAGGGCCCTCTGGTTAATGATGGCATTTCTTCCCTGTAGAGATTGGAAGGATTTTTTTCAGCCTCAGATGGTGATAATTTTCTCACTTAAATCACATTTATTATAGACCTAAGTGGAGTGTATTTGGAGAATAATACAGTTTCTCAAGACAATGGTGTGGCGGGGGGTACTTTTTAACAGTGAAAGACATGGCTCCAAGCAGCTGGCATTTTTATAGTTCTTTTGAGCTGACAGTGGTGTGGCCAGAGAGGAATTTGTCTTCCTAGCTCTGGGGCAGGGCCTGGAAATTTTTGTTTCTTTCTCAGAGTTGCAAGAGGGGAAGCATCCTTGGGTTACAGAGAAAATGGATAAGAGGATGATAAAGAACAAAAAATATGAGGAAGATCCTTAGGTTCTGACTTGGGGTCATCTGGGCTGCAGAATTCTGGAATTATGACCTATAAAAACTAGAAGGGCCTTAAGAGATTATCTGGATTAAGTACCCCCATTTTATAAGTTAACTGGAGCCCAAGGGGCAGAGATATGTCCAAATTCACAAACATGCATATACACTCACAAGCACACCTTGAAGTTTTGGAAGTACAGATACATAGTGTTCTCAAGCTGAACCTTTGTAAAACATCTTATCAAACCTCCCTCATGCAATAAATGGGGACCCAGAAGCCCATAGAGATGAAAGGATGAACCCAAGATCACACAGAGAGTCAGTGGTGATATGGGGAATTGAGGCACAAAGCAGGAGGTATTTGGAAACTTCTTGAAACATAAAGTTGGGTATTAAAGCAAAGGTGGAGGATATTTGACACTAGGGGGTTAGTAGGCAGACCACCCACATAGTGTATGCTTATTCTCTCTAAGGCAATCCTACCCTGGATCATGGTCTTTATGTCCTAAGATTGCTAAAGAATAAAGTCTCACAGACTTGGCACATGGTAACATTGTTATAGCCTCCAGCCCATGGTTTTCATACCTTTTGTATTCCTATCCCTCTTTACTTCTACTCTCCGTTCTTGGTCTCCTTAGTATGCTCTGGTTTCTGTCTCCCCTGTTACCTTTGTATCAGTCATTATCCTTAGCCCCCACCACACCCCACCCTATCCCTAGCCTATCTGAGTGGCACTGTACAACTCTGTGAAGCATCCTTGCACCACCCTTGTCTACAACAAAATACTTACTGCCTTATGTCAGGTACATGTATGAGAGTAAAGACCAAAACTACACATTAATAAAATCATTCCCCTTCCCTGGTGTTACATTACTTTCAAGGCAGAGCTCATTATGCCCAATGGATGATTATGGTTGGAAATGTGAAGGCAGAAGGGAAGATAATTTGGGAAGTATAGCTGCCTGTAATATAACACCTTATATATCTATCATTACAAACTTAAAATTAGAGAATTCTTTCTCTGCAACACATTACTGAGTGCTTATTTTGTTCCAGGTTCTGTGTAAAGTATGGGGAGGGAGTGAGAGTGAGGAAGGGGGCTGGAAAAATAACACAAGGAAGCTCACAGGGAGTAGGGCAGCTACCAATTATAATTTGTAATTATTATAATTATTAAAAATAAAATTAAAGAATTGATGGAAATCAACTCTCAATATAATATATTACATTGAAACAAAGTCATATAGAAATAAACTATTGTTACAGTGCAAGAAAGAACTAATTACAATGTAAAGGTAAAAGAAGTGTGAGCTAAACAGCTGCTCATGGAAACATAAAGGCAGGGCATGATATCTTCCATCTAGGCAGAAGTAAAGGGAGTCAGGGAAGGCTGCACAAAAGAGCTGGGATTTGCACTCTAGTTAGAATGCTGAAAAAGGATTTTATTGAAATGAGGGAAGGGAAGGAAACAAAGGGAGGAGTAAAGGTCTAGAGGCTTGAAAGTACAGAGCATGTTTGAGCTTTGTGATTGGAGTATGCCAAGGAGGACAGGGTAGATAAAAGTTTAAAGGTAAAAGTGGCATAGAAAGGATGCCTGCAACACCAGACTAAAGGATTTGGATCCTATTCTGGAGGCATCAGTACATTTTAAGCAGGGGAGTAATGTGATCATTGTTTTTTGTTTTGTTTTGTTTTGGATGATAATTATAGAAGCAGTCTGGAGGAAGAGAGGCCTAAAAATGGGGAGACCAGATAGAACATTTTTAAGGTCAGAACTGAGTCAATCGAACAGATAGGAAAAATGTTTAGACAGTAGAATGAACAGAATCTAGGTAATATTGAACTGAGGTATTTATCACTCAGCTCTGCCATACTAATGATACCTAACAATTGCAGAATCTCAATGTTAGATAATAAGAATTTATTTCTCATTCAGATGTCTGCAGGTCATCTGGTGTTTTTATTCACCTGGTCTGGGCTTGTCTTACATTGGTTACAGGGATGAGAAAACACACGCAATGCATAATGCCTAGCTTGAAGATCAGCACCCTGTTACTTATGTTAACCTTCCATTGGATGAAGCAAATCATATAGCCAGGCCTATAGTCACAATGAAGGACACCATAATGTTACATGTCAATGGGTATGTGTAGAGGGAAAGATGAATAATTGAGACCATTAATGTTATCAATCAACTGCAGTTAGAGCTGAAGGATAAAGTGAAATAGGAGAGATGGGAAATAATACAGCACATATGATAAACTAAAACAAAAGGCTAGTATGGCTGGATCACAGAGAGTGAGAGGGGAGAGTAGGGGGATATAAATCTGGCAGGGTCTGGAGAAGCATGCAGATCATATTAAGGGTTTTCATTTTTACCCTGAGAGCAAGGAGAAGCCACTGTAGAGTCTAAATCAGAGGAAGGACAATCTCCAGAATTTTTGTCTAAGCAGCTGCATAGATTATAGTACCATTCACTGACATAAGTAAACCTAGAAAAAAGCCTGGGCCCTTTTACAGCCCAAGAGCCAAAGTAGGTACATGGTAGATCTTCATAAGGCCCCACAACAAAGAATTATCTAGCCTAAAATGTGAATAATGCTGGGGGATTAGGAACTCTGGCTCATACCATATTTTTCCCTGTATAATGCACTCCTGTGTATAATGCACAACCATGTTTTTGTGCACATTATACATGGCATTATCATACCCATGGTATGCAATCATTATACCCATTATAATGCATATCCTTATTTTTCCCCTCAAAAACTGAGCAAAAAAATGTGCATTATACATGGCAAAGTATGGTATAAGCCAGGACTTCTAAACCCTCAGCATCATTCACATTTTAGGCTAGATAATTCTTTGTTGTAGCGCCTGTCCTGTGCTTTGTAAAATGATCAACAGCGTTCGGAGCCTCTCTCCACTAAGTGCCAGTAACAACAGTTTCTCCAAGTTGTTGTAACTAAAAATGTCTCCAGACATTGTGAATTTTTGTCTGGGGACAAATTGCCACTGGTTCAGAACCACTGGTATAAACTAATCATGATGATTTTATTTCCTTTGCCAGTGATTGATTAGGAAGTGGCATGTTTTTCAGAGGGCTGGTAAACCTCCAACATCAATGCTCCACTTCTTCCTTAGCAATAGAGTGCCAAGTTTTAGCTGGGACACTGCTGCCAGATTTTTCTTTACAGCTGCTTGTAGCAATGACACTAAGTTTTGGCCAATGATATTTAAGTGGAAGTGTTGTATGGGACTTCTGGAAACACTTTTGAAAAGGGAGAGGATGTATCTTTTCATTTATTTATTCCATCTTCCTTCGAGAACATGGATATAATGACTAGATCTCCCTCAACCATTTGGGACCACATGGGCATGGGGAATTCCCTAAAGGTAACAGAACAGAGGCTAGAAGGATCCTGGATCTCTGATAACTTTGTGAAGCCACCATATCAGCCCTGGAATGCCTGCCTCTGTTATATACAAA
>JAPYXV010001295.1:0-14251 GCA_028533065.1 Trachops cirrhosus | reverse complement strand
CCCTGATGCCATTTTCCCTACTTTACACGCGGAAGGGCAAACCGTGGTTCACAGAGCCCTGAACACAGTTTCTGGCTGCTGTCCCTCCCACCTGTGACGACTGATAAAACTGAGCCCAGAGGGAAGGAAGGCGAGGCAGAGTGGCAACTCAAATGCAAGGCAGAAACAAGGGACAGAGGGAACTCTAACTTTTAAAACATTTAGAAAATTTTCAAAACTTTAAAAATAAAAAAAATTATGTATAGTCAGTATACAACCTTATATTGGTTATATTAGTTCTGGGCGTATGATACAGTGATTTGACACCTCTATGCCTTACGATGCGATCACCCCGCTTGCTCTGCCAATCATCTGCCACTGTGCAAACGCATCGCTTTATTATTGGCTGTATTCCGCTCCACCGTGCTTGCCCATCCTTCCTGCCCCTCCCTTCTGACAACCATCCCTGTTCGTCCCTGCTTCTATAAGTCTGTTCTTGTTTTGGAGAACTGTTCTTGAACAGAGGAAGCTCTGCGAAAGAAGTCACAGACTTCTGAGCATCCGTGAAGGACTGTCCCCCATACAGGCAACAGTCCTGGGATCTTTAAACGTTGATGGGGAGAGAAGGGGAGTTAGATCCGCTGGGGGAGCGGGGTGGGGCGACGGTGTCCTGAGAGGTGAGCCTTTCTCCTTGACCTTGCCAAAACTAAACTTTTTTTCCTGAGAGAGGGGATAGCAATGGACCCATTGTCAGCATTACAAGTTGTATACATATTTTTTAATTTTTACAGTTATATTGAGTCACTTTCTTTGGCTGCACCTGAGTTATTTCCTCAACGATAGAAATGATGGGCATTTTATAAGGCTGAACTCTGTCACCAAAGTACTCTCCGGAAAGGTGGTAACAATTTATTTTCTCATTGCGAGTATCATACTTTGATGCCTATATGTAAGTCATTCCAGGCTGTTTTAACTAGAGTTATTTTAGGAAAAATTAATTTTAGGCTAATTTACATTGATGTGAATTTTATGGAAGTCTAGTGAATAATGAGAGGGAAATTGTTGTTTTTCTCCTATGTCATATTTCAGACAAGTTTCCGTAAAACTGGGGTGAGGACTTCACTTGCAAATGACATTTGAAATTTCAAATGCAGACATATGTTCTGAATGTAACAGATCACCGCCATGGGCATGGCTTACGGGACGCTGTGTTGTGGAAGTTGAAGGAACATTTGAAATGTGTGTCTGAATTTCAGATAATTCATATCACAGACATGTTCATACTTCAATGACAGAGAAATAAGAAAATATATAACCCCATGTTGGGAGTATAATCAGTTCGGCAGGACACTAAGCCATTTCAAAATCTGGTCCTATATCCAAAAGATATATTCAAAGTCATTAGCATCCCCCTAAGAAGTCCCTGTTGAGGAGAAAGGGCCAGGACAATGCACAGAGAGAAAATAGGAGGGGGAGAAACTTACCAGTCTTATTTAAGGAAGAATCCCACGCATGGCCTCTGAGGCAGGGGGCGGGCGGTGGGGGTGGAGGGGGCTCCCCTCTGAAATGTGAGTGGGTTGTGAGTAGACCCGTGCTTCTGTCTTTATCTAACTTTGACACTTTGTTCATCTTGGACTTTTTTGCATTACTATCGACTTCCGAGATGTTTCATTAAAATATCACTTCTGTTGACTGCTGAGTTTTTGGCACCCCTTAAGTTTCGTCCCGGAGGTGAGGGAAACACCCCTGACTCCTGCTCCGTGTGCGGGCCAACCACTCTCTCCTCCCCAGCTCTGCTCAGCAGTGCAGAGCAGCCACGCAGCCACCCAACCCCCACCATCAAAAATGAGCAGTTTCTACTGTGTTCTCCAACCAGACCTTTCCTCCATGGGCTGTCTCTCACGCTTCCAACGACCTCCATCTTCCTTACCTCACCACCCAAAATAAGTCTTAAACACATTCTATGTGCAGGTATTCTAGCTAATTGCAGTCAAGACATAACCTGTATGTCACATGAATGTTGAAGGCTAATTATTATTATTATTAGGGTTTATGTATGTGTTTAAAAAGAATTCACCTAGAGATAAAAGTCTCTTCTCATTCATTTACTACAGAAATATGTATTCTTCTTTGTCTTATTTTTTTCAGATTCTTTGAATCTTTCAACCACAGTTGCATTCAGTATTATTTTATATTATGTTCAGGTGTACAGCATAGTGGCCAGACATTCATATAATTTATGAGCTGACCCTCCATAAGTCTAGTATCCACCTAGCGGCATACACGGTTATTACAATAGTATTGGCTATATTCCCTGTGCTGTACTTTACAGCCCCAGGACTATTGTGTAACTACCGATTTGTGTGTCTTAATCCCTTCACCCTTTTCACCCAGTCTCCCAACCCTCCTCCCCTCCGGCCACCTCTGGATCTGTGAGTATGTTTCTGTTTTGTTTGTTCTTCAGATTCCACACCTACGTGGAATCGTATGGCATTTGCCTTTCTCTGACTGACTTATTTCTCTTAGCACAATACTCTCTGGGTCCCTCCACGTGTCACAAATGGTCAGATTTCATTCTTTCTTTAGGGTCGAATAACTTCCCGTTGTAGATGTGTGCCTCATCTTTATCCAGCCGTCTATTCTAGTGCGGGGGAGTGAGCTTTGGGTAAGACAGACAAGGTTCCTGCTCTCGTGGCATGTACATCACGGGAGATGCATGACGGTGTGATCGGGAATGGTGACATTTCATGTACTTTGGCAAACAGTGAGGAAGGAATAATAGCAAAAATTCTGGGAACAGAATCAGGACCTAAAAAAGATCTCAAAAAGATAGTCATCTGACTTGAATGAGATGACACTGAATGAGTTAAGTGTTAAGTGTTGACTCCGCGTTTCAATGTTAGTACCCAGAGTAAGGGCTGTGACTCAGGCGTAGTTCATGTGAGGGGACACTAGAGTTAGCTAGCCTGATAGAAAGTCGTATTGACAGTTTGAAATGTCTGCTGAGTCTCCCTGACCTCACCCCTAACTGAGATAAGTAATGTGGGGCTGAATGTTTCCAGGGTGGTAGTCTTGGGTGTCCCAAGACCCAAATAACTGAAAAAAGCTGTTATACTCATGGTTATGCTTTTTTTTTTAACAGTAAAAAGATAGAGATTGATATCTGCAAAGCAGAGTGCATACAGCGGAGCCCAGGAGAAAACAGGAGCAAGCTTTCCGTTGTTCCCTCCCAGCGCAGCCACATGGTGACGCTTAGTTCTCCCAGCAATATGTGACGAAGTGTGGCGACCAGGCTTCCCCGAGCCTTGACGTCCAGGGCTGTAATTGGAGGTCAGAGGCACAGAGTGCCCGCGTGACTGACCTTAGTTACTCCGCCTCTAGCCTCCCCAGAAATCAAGCTGATATTGCATGGCCCAACACCCCAGTTATACAAAAACACATTTCTCAAGCAGGCTATTTCACAGGCTTTCAGCTTATGTCCCAGGTACCCCCAGGGCCAGCCCTTTTTTTTTTTTTTTTAGGAGTACTCAGGGTTTGAACGCTCCACGCCTGGCAATCAACCCTTTATTACATGTTGTTTAATTCGACAACATGAAAGTATCAAGGAACCAGGGCCATCCTTCCATCCCATCACCCTTAGCGTTTCTGTGATGTGTCCACTCATGGTTCTAAGTGGCTAAAGCAATTTCAAGCATCATGTGCAGACACAATAGCTATAACTTCTGGGGAAGGTGGTGTCTCCTTTTATTTAAAAGACAAAAACAAAAAACCCAACTTTTCCTGAAGACCCAGGGAAAACTCCCCTCCCACCTTCATTGACCAGGACTGAGTCATAGGCCCCTTTCTGAGCCATCAGTGGCTAGAATTGCTAGTTGGCTGAGGCTAATCATGACCCAACCCCACGGGCTAAGGGAAGTATCATCTTTGCAGATGGCATCGAAGGGTAAATCCCTGAACACAGTTAAGGCTCTTCCAGTTAGTTTAAGAGGAATAGTCACTGGGGTCCAAGAATATTTGCTGCAATCCATCCCTGCTCTCCCAAGGAGTCAACGTTGAATTGACGAGAAGCTATGAGAATATTAATCTTAAGTATAATTAAACACTACTTTACACACTACTTCATAGATATTCCTAAGGTAACACCCACTATGTTGTTTCCAACTATTTCTTCATGAACTTGTCTCAGTGGTCTGAGCTCCCCAAGGATAGGGATAAGTCACATTCATTTCTTTCTTTGCCTGACATTAAACATAAACATTCCATAGATCTTTGATGAGAACATAAATGAATGGAGTAGTACAAACAATAGTGACATTCTGGCCATTGGTGAATTCTTCATAATTCACTTAATAAGAACAGTTCAAGGTAGAAGCCAAATGTTGAATTGGTGTTGATACAAATTAAACTTTACATCCTCTTCCAACAGTGGGTATTTTGAAAATGAAATTGTTGTATCATGGGAACTAACTGGTTTCCAGTGGTGATAATGTACCTCCTCCTCTTCCTTTTTTTTTGATATTTTTTTATTTTAATCATTATTCAAGTACAGTATCTATCCTTTACTCCCATTCCAGCCAACCCACCCATCCCTCCCCTCCTCCCTCCCATTTCCAACCCCCCTAGTTTTGTCCATGTGTCCTTTATATTTGTTCCTGTAAACCTTTCTCATTCTCCCCTGAAACTCCCTCCCCTCTCCCCTCTGGTCACTGTCAGCCTGTCCTCCATTTCAGTGTCTTTGGCTATATTTTGCTTGTTTCTTTGTTTTATTGTTTAGTTTCCTGTTAAAGGCGAGCCTCCTCCTCTTCCTTATAAAAATATTAACAAAGACATATGCTTAAAGTGCATGTTATTCAATTTTTATCTTGTAGTGACCCTTTGAGAAATCAGAACAGATAATAATAATTTCCATATTACAGATAAAGAGAGTGAGGCTTGGAGGATTTAAGGAACTTCATCAAAGTCACACAACTGATTAAAGTGGTGGCTCTGGAAATATAACCAACCTGACTCGAGTTCCTGCTCGAAACCACATACTTCACAGTACTGATCTCTCTTTCCCCAAGCCAGCAAGACATACTTCCTGAAATCCTGCAACGTTCATCTCTATCTCTTAATAGATAAGTACTTAAAGAATCTTGCAAAAATTCCCTCCACTTCACTGTAAGATCAACTCAGTTTTTCTATAAGGTGTACAGCATCACTGAGAACTCAAAGCACCAGTTTCCAGCGTCCAGATGTGTTTATCAATTTGTTCCCAGACCTGTTCAGACCAGTTTTCTTTACTGTTGTAGGTATTTAACTTAACTAAAATTGCTTAAAATGATAAAGAATGAGTATGAAAAGAGAGAAAATTAAGCTTTAAAGTTACGGAAACCAATTTTTAAAAAATTAAAAGAGACTGTAAGTATGAGTTGCTCCCAAACAGTACTGTTAATTTGGATGCAGCTGAAAGAGTACTTAAACCTGGGGGAAGGAGGCAAAGGAAACATACAGGACAAGACAGAGGGTATGTACAAGTTGCTTTGTCAATGCATGTTCTAGCTCCACATTAAATACAGCAAAAAATGGAAATCGTAAATGACATAGTATGGATGTAGTTTATACAAAAATAAATAAGAAAACACCTATAAATTCATTTACAGAGAAGAGCTTGGTACTATGTCAAAAAACTGGCAGAAGTTTCTATAATTTTTATTTACAATTTAAGATAATTTTCAGTTATTTTTGTAACTATCTTTAAAACAAATAGCCATTACTAATTCCAGTAATTGGTGGTAAGGCTACTTCTATCTCAGAGATGTTTGCACTTCAATTCTAGAGATATTTGCATTTTGATTGGAATTTCCAGGGACAGAAAAGCAAGGAACTTCACACGGAATTTCAATCCTAGAAAAAAGCAATGAGAAAATTTCAGGATTTGGAGTTTTGTCACACTGAAGCACAATAAAGAGAAGCGGCCATCCCTTACAGGTGGCCAGCGCTGGCTGATGGAGTCACAGGGAATTCCTGTTGTCTTATGCAGAGTTGTGATCAGCACAGTGGGTCCCCAACCAGAGGTTGGGAGTGGATTTTTTTCCCCTGTGTTTTTCTTCTGGATTAAGCCTTTTTTAACTGAAAACAACACCGTCCAGTAAGGATCAAAATGCCAATTATTAACATACACACAAATATAATTTTCATAAATAGACACACTTTCAAGAATTACTGCACAGGTATTGATCAATGGTTGCTCACAGATTAGTAGAGATTAACTCACGTTGAAATAATAATGGACTTTAACAGCAAAAATTAAACACAATTCTTTCGTTATTTCCTTGGGGAATCCAAGTATATCCAAGTTAAATCCAAGTATAGCCCTCTTTTTATAGATTCTATCAATCATTTAAACAAATTATGCATCAATTAGTAGAGCTATGTGAAATTATTTCCCCCCAAATTCGCAGTGGTCATGAGCGATGACTGTATCATTTAAAAAATAAGCGTGTATCATCAAAACTCACGCTGAAACGATACTTTTTTTTTCTTTCTTTTTTAAAGATTTTATTTCTATAGACAGGGTAAGGGAGGGAGGCAAGGGAGAGAAACACCAAGTGTAGTTGCCTCTTGCGCGCCCCCTACCAGGGACCTGGCTCGCAACCCAGGCGTGTGCCCTGACTCAGAATCAAACCGGCGACCCATCGGTTCCGAGGACAGCCCTCAATCCACTGAGCCACACCAGCCGGGGTTAGCACAGTACTTTCAACCCCAAGAACTAAAACGGAAAAGAAATGACGTGCCTCACACAAGAAATCATACACCAATGAAACCAGGAAAGTTAGCCGAGTGTTAAAAGTTTCTGCGCAAAATGTCCCCAAGTGACTCCTGGCGAGAAGCCAACGGGGTCCGAGAAACAGCCGAGGCTGCAGGTCCCCGTTTATGTTTCATTCCCAGCAGCCAACCCGCGGAAAACCGACTGGCGCACGAGATCAGACTCCGTTCCAGACGCTCCACCCCAAAAGCAACTGAGTTGCAGAAGCGATTCGATTGGCTAAGACAAGGATGACGTAGTTTCCCAAGCCCACTGAGAGCCGGCCTTCCAAAGACTGGCGGACATCCCGCTTTCCGATTGGTCTTTCAGGCCGGCCGACCGGAAGAATTGTGGAAACCGATCTCCGGCCAGCGACCGCCGGCAAAGATGGCGGCGTCCAGGTGGTGGCGGCTGGTGCCCCGCGGTACAGCACGGTCACTGCACGCCGAGGCCGCACCCGCGGCCCCCGTCGGGGCTCCAGATGTCACGGTTGCAGACGTCGCGGCGGCCCCTGTCGCGCGCTACCCGCCGATTGTGGCCTCCCTGACTGCCAAAAGCAAGGCGGCACGACAGCGGCGAGTGGAGCGGTGGCAGGCGAAGGTGCACGCGGCACAGTCCGCGGACGAGAAGATACGAATCCTCACCAGGATGCAGCTCATGAAGTACGTGGTTTACCCGCAGACCTTCGCGCTGAACGCGGACCGCTGGTACCAGGGCTTCACCAAGACCGTGTTCCTGTCGGGCCTGCCGCCGCCCGCCGCGCCCGCCGCGCCCGCGCCGATCCCGGACCTGGACCTGGCGACTCTGCGCGCCGCCGCGTGCGACTGCCTCCTGCAGGAGCACTTCTACCTGCGGCGCAAGGGGCCCGCGCCCCTCTTCCGGGAGCGGGAGGCCCTCGCCTCGCCCTTCCTGGACCAGCTGGTGACCACCCTCGTGGGCCTGCTGAGCGCGTACAACCCGGTCCTGGCCGACGCCGCCCTCGGTGAGCTCCGGGCTTGCCGCGCGGGGCTGGGCACGTGTGGGTGGCAGGGGTCCCCTGCATCTCTGGTGTGCCCCCTCTTCATTTCGTTGTCAGTTGGACTTCTTGCAGGTAGTGCGGAGACTGGGTCCTGCCACCTAACTGTCCAGCCCTAGGCGAAGAGCTTCGGGTCTGCAGGACTCCAGCCCTTGATGCTGGTGATGGTCCTGCGGAACCGAGAGCCGTGTTGGTGCAGACATGGGTCTCCGAGGGAGAGGGAGAGACCTGGGCTGCCTTTTGGCTCTTCCACCAAAATTGACGTAGCCGTATGGCAATGTATGAACTTCTTGTAGACTAGCCTTTTTCATTTTCAAGATGAGAATTACGGGAAGAGCACTTTGAATTGTGAGCATTAAAGGCGACATTGATTAAAATACCTTAACGCTTATTCAGTGCCTACTATGTGCTTGGCCTTGTTCTAAATTTTATATGTGCCAACTAATTAATCCTCACAAAAACTTTATAGTAGGTATCATTGTTTTGGAAAAGAAAAACAGAACAAAACAAAACAAAACTTGAGGCCCAGAAACATAGGATGTACTTACTCAGAAGAGCCTATAGCTAGGGGATTCGGCTCTCAGGATCCCAGCCCAGCCATTCAGGGTTACCAGTAAACAGTCCACAACGTCTGTCCAGTGCAGACAGGAAGAATAACTAACAGACAGACAGCTTTAAAAATTAGTGTTCCCGACCTGTTCACCAATTTATGTCTACCACCCAGTAGCCATGAGAGTGTCTACTGAACGTTGTTATCACAGGAGATGCGTGTTCCTGTGAGTCTCGTGGTGTGCCTGTTCTTCCTTGTCACTGGAAAGTGGTCTTGAGGGAAGCACCTTGGGCTTTGACCTCTGATTGATGGCCTGGGAAACTTAACCTTCTCAAGACTCAGTTTCCTCCTCTGTAAAATGGAGGCGATGACAACTATGCATGCCTTTCACAGTTATTGTGAAGTTTTAGTCATTTGTAGGGCAGTTCTGACTCCTACTGAACTTCTTATTTCTGGTGTGTGATATTCCTGTTGTAATTGAGAAAAGGCTTTGGTTACAGTGTTTAGTGCGGTGGTGACGCAAGTGGACAATAAATATTTAAGTTGTGATCATGTAAGTTAAATCGTCACATAACCTACACTATTACATCAGAGAGTACTTTTGACATCTTTTTAATTAGCACGATCGTTTTGAGTTCTGGATAGCTGAGTTTAGTGTTCTCATAACCAAATTGATCTAGGTGATAATGTTTTGAATGTCTTTTGATAGATTGCAAACGTCCAGTTCACTTCTACTGGTGGCGTGGTGAAGAAATTATTCGTCATGGTCATCGGAAAGGCCGAGTTGATGCCTTGAGATACCAGATAAACGATACCCCACACAACCAGATTCGAATGTCCAGACAACTCCCAGAGGTAAGGGTTTATTGCGTGCGCGCCTCTGGCTGTCTGATGGGGAAGTGTCGTGAGCGGGCCAGGTAAAGGACCTGGCAAAATAAAAATTTTTGAATGGAGTCCTTGCCTTTTGAGTTTCATTCAAGTACATCTTGTCTGAAATTCTTCTTCAGCTTTTTAACCTGCATGGTGTAAGAGCTCCCCAAAGGTCAAATAGTCATTTTAAGTGAGGTTAAGGCATCAGTTTTCAGGAATATACAAATTTTTTTGTTAATATTAAAAACAGCTGATAATAGTTTATCACTGTATTGTAACTTACAGTATCTTATACCACCTAATTATAAATTAAGGCATTTATTACACATATAGGCTGGTTCTTTTATGTATTTACAGTTCCTTTGGCAAAAACAAGTATATTTTAGGGTTGTTTGGGTGTCCGTGTCAGATTGGCTCACTTTTTTTCTGAAAAATTTAGATAGCAGGTATCTTAGGCTTTGGGGGCTGTAACTCTCAGTTGCAACTATTCATCTCAGTTCTTATAGCCGTGCAGCATCTGTAAATGCACGTGCCTGGTTGTATCCTGGTAAAACTTTATTTGTAAAACTGGTTGCTGGCTGGACTGCGCCCATCATTACATGGTAGTGTTATTTTACAAAGACATCTCAATTTAAGATTTTTAAATCTATTAAGAATGTGAGTAGAATAATATACTAGTGTTGCTGTTAATTCACATACTACTTTTTCTTTTTAAGTTTGTGCCGCTGGATTATTCTGTACCTATAGAAATCCCCGTTATGAATTGTAAGCCAGACAAACTCCCCTTGTTCAAACGACAATATGAAAACACCATATTTATTGGTAAGTTTCTCTTTTGATGTATTGTGCCATACATGTGTCTCGGGTGCCTTGTGCACATTTGCATAATTAGTTCCTCGTGACCAAAGGTTTATAAGTCATAGTCTGAGCTAAAGTCATAGTCTGAGATAGTGGCAACGTGCCTGAAAATTGGAAAGAAAATATTCTTTCAGCTTACTATTTAAAATGTTGGTTCTACTTGGTTCTACTGAATTAGCACTATTTAACTTTAAAAAATAGTTATACTTGTTAAACTTTGTTGGTATATTATGTAGAAAAAGCACAGTAATTTGAGGTTTGTTCAAAAACAAAAAGCACAGAACTGGACTTGAGACCTCGGTGATCGGCTTTTTTAGGCAAGTCTCCTGTTTGTCGCGCACAGTGCGGTGGCCGTCAGGAGGGTAAACGTTAGTGAGGCCTGGCATCTGCCCGCATGCAGTGTGTTCTTTTGCTGGTTTTCCTTCCCCTGTCGATTCTGGCTGACTTGTGGAACATTCTTAAAGAGCAGCTCAAAGTAGTCCTCCAGACCTGTTCTATCCGCCCCTTCTTAGTCACTGTGGCCTTGAAAAGTGAATTAGGGGGGACTTTTGCCTTTACCAGTAAAGTCAAGCATGTCAGCATTTTATTAAATATTGGCCCTTATTTCTTTACTCAGAAATGCAGTATGGCCCTGGTCAGTGGCCCGGTTGGGTGGGCATCTTCCTGGAAACCAAAAAGGTCGTGAGTTCAGTTCCGGTCAGGGCACGTGCCTGGGTTGCAGGTTCAGTCCCTGGCCAGAGCACAAATGAAAGGCAACCTATTGATGTTTCCTTTTCTCTTTTTCTCCCTGTCTTCCCTTCTCTCTAAAAATCAATAGACATGTCCTCGGGTGAGGATAAAAAAATAAATAAATATAGTAGAAAAACTCGTTAATTTTTTTAATTGGGAAGAAGTTGTATAATTATTAAAGTATTAAAGTAAGTTTTTAAAGTCATGAAATGTTTGTATCCTTTGGGGAATGTGACAAGGAGAATAACCAAGCTCCTTATGATGACTGATGGGTTTGAAAAAAACTGAAATAATAAGGAATTTTAAGTCCATTTTACATATATTCTTTTGACTTATCCTGTGTCACAGTGAACGGCATAACGACAGCTAACATTGTGCTTTCGTTTGCAATGTAACTTTATCCTAACCAATACAGTCAATAAATAAAGTAGCCTTCCCATTGGTGTACTGTGACAGCTGATGATGCCCCGACGCGCAGAGGAGGGAGGTGGGATTGGAGTGGATATCAGGATAGGTGCCCCAGGCAATCTGCGTGTCATTTCATGTGAACCGTTTTTATTTTGCTCTTCAGGATCAAAGACAGCAGATCCATACTGTTACGGTCACACCCAGTTCCACCTGTTACCCGACAAATTGAAGCGCGAAAGGCTCTTGCAGCAGAACTGTGCCGATCAGATAGAAGTTGTATTTAGAGCTAATGCTATTGCAAGCCTTTTTGCTTGGACTGGAGCTCAGGCCATGTATCAAGGTAAAGCTATGCTGTTACTATTCTTGGAAGATATCAGACACTTAAAACATTTAGTATCATTCCCTTGGTTAAAATGTGGATTGGATCTTCATACTTTGAAAACTTGTGTTACCACAAAATATGGTTGTTTTAAAATCCACAAATAAGTATTTTACATTGGCAGTTGGCAAGTAGGACTTAGGTGGAATTTGACCTTTTACGTTGACCACTTTTGTGGGACCGTACTTTTTTCTGATGGTATCCTCAAGCATTTCAGAGACTATAGCCAACTGAATCAGCTCTGTTGACGATAGCCGCTTTCCGAAGCTGGAAGAGGAAATGCTTTGGTGGGTTAAATAGATTAAATCACAGCTCTTTATAATAATAATTTTCCTTGACGGCGATTCCTAGGATGTGGGTTAGGAGAATATTTATTCATTCAGCAAACGGTGGGTGCTTGTTAGGTACCAGGCACTGTTGGCCTTGGAGATGAAGTGCTGAGTAAGATAAGCAGATCCCACTCTTCTGGAGCTTACAGTCTAGCAAGGAGAGTAGGGGATAATAAGCAGGTAATGCTTATAGGCAGTAGTGACACCATGAAGAAAATTACTAGCAAAGGGGTCGAATGATTTATGGGATACAGGTGGAGATGTCATGGGGGGCAGAATTTATGTGAACATCGTTCAGAAGAGGTCTCTGGAAAAGTGACATTTCAACAGACTCCTGAATGCTGATGGGCTGCTGCCTAAGTGTGAACTTGGGGGAAGACACTCCGGAAACAAGGAATGGCAAGGCAGACGCTGAGGCCGGAGCAGACTTACAGTGTTGAGGGACCAGGAAGGCTAATGAAGGAAGGGAGGAAGCCGGAGGCCGTGTCTCAGGGCTTTTAGAGCCCACTGTGGGGCAGTCGGGTTTTGTTACAAAACCTGAAGTGATACAGTATGTCACTACTTTGATCCCATATAAGTACCCAGGAGGAATTTTAATACAGATTCATTTATTGCCAAGCTCACCTTTTTCCTCTCTGGATACGCTTTAACCTTGTACTCACAGTTGTTGACTTACATGCTATAATAGGAGTGAGTGAGAAATCTTTCCTGAAGATCTTAAATGACACTGTATTCATGAAAGATAGAGTACTCTTCGCAGTATTCCGTAATACTCCATGTTTTAAGAATATTATCTACTGATGTATTAAGGCTGATACAAAATAAGTGTGGGGAAATAAAGTGACTGCCTCGCCCGGGTGGGAGAGCTTCAAGTGCAAGAGTAAAGCCAGTCGGCCTGGCTAAGGGCAGCTGGAAAGTCTGAGTGGTCGAGTGAAGGCAACCTGAAACCTTACCACGTAAGACTCGCTAGTGAAATGACAGCAACTCATAAAACCGATTTTGAAATATCAGTTTCAAAAAAGGGAAGACACAGAAATTGTCTAAGGACATGGTTGAAGTCCTTAGGTGTTTTTCTGAAGGTTTTTTTTGTGTGTGCGGATTGGTGAAGTAAATGGCCATCATGGTTATTGCCTGGTACATGTCCCTGGTGCGGAGAAACTGAACGCATTCGAAGTCGGGGAGTAATGAAGTAGTTAACACCAGATGTAGGGAGTCTGCCTGGTTTCGCTTGCTGCTCTCACGTGAAGTGAGTTCAGGGTGAAAGCTGTTGACAGCAGACGTTATTGAAAAGGTGTATCGTGAGTTGGGGATACTGGAGGGGAGGAGGTAAGTTTTGATACAGAAATGGAATACAGGGTTAGAATGGATAGGGAAAGCTTTGTGATCTTTAGGCAGTTGGTAGGTAAAATGTCTAGGTTTTAGTAGTACTCACCACCCTCTAATGTGTATGTTTTGTTTCGGTAAAAAAATATTGCAGTGTAAATTTCAGTATCACTTTCTTCTGTAGGATTCTGGAGCGAAGCAGATGTTACTCGACCTTTTGTGTCTCAGGGCGTGATCACAGATGGGAAGTACTTTTCCTTCTTCTGCTACCAGTTAAATACTTTGGCACTGACCGAACAAGCCGACCGAGATAACACTCGTAAAAATATATGTTGGGGGACACAAAGCATGCCTCTCTATGAAGCCATCGAAGGTGATGACGTGAAAGGTTTTAACGATGATGTTCTACTTCAGATGGTTCACTTTCTCCTGAATAGACCAAAGGAGGGCGGATCACCGCTGGTGGGACACTAGGAAGAAACCTTGGACTCAGGACCTTGGGAAGGCTTTTACTGAAGCGCAATAAAAACTCATCTTATGTTAACCTGTGGTTAGACCTTTCATTCAAAATATATGCAGAAAAATTTAATTTTAGTTATAGTGCGTCCATTTTAAAGCAGTGTTATTTGTGACTGACTGATGAGACTGATTGAGCTTTGTTCAGCACCTGGTATTGGGAGTGATTTTAAAGGTAATATGAAGGTCATAATTCAAGTGGCTTATGATTATATACATGTTTTGGTACTATTTTTCCTTTTTAAAATGTCTTTGGTAACCTGAAAATAGAATTCCTCCTTAATAGAAAACTCCTTAAAAATAAACAGTAGGCCCTGGCTGGCGTAGCTCAGTGGATTGAGCTCGGGCTGCGAACCAAGGCATCGCAGGTTTGATTCCCAGTCAGGGCACATGCCTGGGTTGCAGGCCAGGTCCCCAGTGGGGACCACATGAGACGCAACCACACATTGATGTTTCTCTCTCTCTCCTTCTCCCTCCCTTCCCCTCTCTAAAAATAAATAAATAAAAT
>JAPYXV010001294.1:0-14253 GCA_028533065.1 Trachops cirrhosus | reverse complement strand
TTCCCAGGCTCCATCCATGCCTACAAATGCAGATTCAATTAGTGTAGACTGGGACTCAGGGAGGGGTATGTTTTAAAGTCCCTGGTGATTGTGCCCTGGCCAGTGTGGCTCAGTTGGTTGGAGCATCACCCCGTGGACCGAAAGGTCAGGGGATCAGTTCCATCAGGGCACACACCGAGGTTGTGGGTTCGATCCCGGGTTGGGGCACATATGAGAAGGCAGTCTATCGTTGACTATCTCTCTCTCTTTCCCCCCTTCCTGTCTCTCTAAAAACAATGAAAAAAAAAAGTGACCTCGGGTGAAGACAGGCCAGTCCGAAGATGAGGGAGCAGCAGCCCCGTGGGGCCAGGGGCCGGTCCCCTGACACTGTTCACAGCAGACCTGGGCCGACAGCACAGCTTTCTAGACTTGAGGAAGGTGTTCTTCCGCCATATTACTTTTTCTGCTTGAAAAAAAATTCAAAGTAACACATGCGATTTAGGAAATTTATAAAAGTATATACTTTACAAAAGTGTAAAGAAAAAGATCACGCATAAACCCTAACACCCAGTTAGGCTCTGCGAACATTTTGGATTACGTTTTCGTCTGTTTTCACATAGTTCACAAAAAGCTCTTGCTCTAGGCGTGTTCAGCTTTTTGTCCACTTTGTACCCCACTATAACAAGTGGATGGGCCCCTTACGCTGCCGAACAAAGTGTGAAGTGGCCATTTTTTTAGTAGGCTCTTTGGCAATGAGTATCGAGAATATTTTTAAATGATCGCCCTTCGGCCCACTAATTCCATTTCTAGAAATCCATCTTCAAAGAATGATCTCATGCGTGCATGCCAAGAAAAATTATTTACAGAGGCTTTCCTTTGAGTGTTGTTTGTAATAGCCAAAATTATCAGCCTCATAAATGTACAAATCTTACAGGGGCTGTTAATAAATTGTGGTTATTCACCAGATGGAAGGAATACTAGGTAGTCATTGGACACCACATTTTCAAAGAACATGTACTGGCTGTGATGATCTGCCCCCGCACCACCACCGCGGACCCCCACAGTCCCTCTGAGACAGGCTAGAAAGCCAGCACAGGCAGAATAGGGCAACAGACAAGGGCCGAGGGGTTTACAGCCATCTAGCAAATCGCAAAATCCTGTCCTCTGTAGCCAAGGACACTTAAGAGTAAATGGTTTACATGTCTCCTCCCTAGCCAGAGGGTACATAGCTTAGATCCCCCCCCCCCACACACAGGGAGGTATATAGCAGAGATGCGATCAGTGCTATTTGCCAACCACACCCAAGGAAAGCAGAAGTTAAGGGGATCATCTCCTTTTGGCTCATCAACATAAAGCTGATGAATATTCTATTGAGTGCCTCCCCAAGAAATCCCCTAAACCCCCCAGGCTTTTTTTTTCTTTAAGGATTTTATTTATTTATTTATTTTTAGAGAAAGGGGAAGGGAAGGAGAAAGATAGGAAGAGCAACATCAATGTGTGGTTGCTTCTTGCGAGCGCATAACTGGGAACCTGGCCCGCAACCCAGGCATGTGCCCTGACTGGGAATCGAACCAGCAGCACTTTGGTTTGCAGGCCTGCGCTCAATCTGCTGAGCTACACCAGCCAGGTCCGTCAAAACAAAGGACCCAGCACATGTTCCCCCAACTCAGAAGCACACCAACGCCTCTCCCTTCTTCCTCTCTCCTTCCCTCACAGGCACCTCCTAAACTCTAAGGGTCCCCACAAGACTTGCAACCAGGGAGCACTGGGCAGTGGCAGCTCGCCCTGGACTAGCCCCCTCACCTGTCCCCAAGACCCCCTTTCAAGCAGCCCAGCCCAGCGCAGGCTCATTTCCCCTCCTGGTCCCTCTCCTGTTGCTTCTCCTCTCCTAGGCTCTTCCTTGTCTCACTGTCCTCATCTTTAATATAACCTCCTCTAAAAGTCCCTGGACTCGTGTTGTGAAACCTTTCAGGCATGAGGTCAAGAACGTACACACTCCCATCCGGCCCTAGGCAGACCCACTCTGGGCTGCCCCCTTCCGGTAACACCTCCATGCTCTGGGATGTTTGTCCTCCAGTGTGTCTTATAGGAGGATCCCTCCTCCGATTCTACTGTAACCACGTTGGCTGCTCCTGAGCCATCTCTCTCTCCTTTCCAGACGGCTCATCGCATTTATTATTCTCAGACCCAGATGTTTTGGTAGTTCATTCTCCTTATTATAAATTATTTTGTTATTATTTAGTACGTACTACTTTTTACTTGCTCTCTGATGTGTGTGCATGTGTGATCGTGTCTGTGGGCACATGTGTGTATGCATGTGTCGTTGTGTGTGTGCAGGTGAGAGAGAGAGAGAGAGCACTCGGGATCATGGATGGCCTCAGGGCGGGGCCGTGACTTCCACATCTGCATTCTGTGTCCGCCCTTCGGTTTCAGCAGACTGCTAACAGAATTCATCTTCCTCCGTTCTGTTCCATTTCCACAGTGACTCTGAGGGCACAGGATGCACTTCCCTCCCCGCAGGCATGCCCCCTACCTCACCCAGTTCCTCAGCAGTACCGCCCAACCCTTCCTTCTTTAGGACACCAGCTTCAAAGTTTGGGAACCACTGGCTACAGAACCCTAACACTGGTTGTTTGGGGTTTGTTTTTTTTTTTTACGGTCTTGGCATGTGTCTCTTTCTGGTCCCATTGCTGGCACCCCAGGCAGGGATCCCCTATCACTTCCCTCCTGAACAACTCTGATTCTGGGCTGGACCGTCTGCTTACTGCTTCTGGTCCCTTCAAACTACCTCACACTCAACCACTTATTTAAGTTATTTTTATCCGGTCACTTCTATGCAAAAGTCTTTACTGGCCATTATCCAATGAAGTACTAAGTTCTGATCCTGGAATGTGGCTCCCTCCTTAATTCCATCCCAACCCATCCATCTTCCTGTTTCACATCACACAACTTCCTCATTAATATCCCTTACTCTGCCTAATGGGTGTAGACCTCAACCCCACGACACGTCCTGTGTTCTCGTGCCGTCTCCACTTCCTGGCTGTGTGATTTTGGGTAATTTGCTTAAACTCTTCAATTTCCACCCCTCATCTACAAAACGGGGACAGTACTAATTGCATCTTCTTCATAGGATTGTGTGAGAATAAAGAAGATGCATGAATGCACCAGCTGTCATCGATGGGCTCAGTTTTGCCACTGAGGCAGAGCTTGGCAGGGCAGCTGCTCTCTGCTCCAAGCAGCGCCAGCTGAGGTGGATCAATGGATCGTGAGGGTCTATTGCCAAGATGACTCTCGAACAGAGCTGGCCAGCTGGCGCCATTGGCAGGTGCTCGGCTGTGGCTGTGGTCCTCGAGCCCCACTTGTCCTCCGCTTGGACTTGCCGTGTGGCTTCTTGGACTTGCGCACAGCTCGCCAGCTGCAATGGGAGAGAGAGGCAGTAGAAGTCGCCAGTCTTCGTGAAGGCTAGGCCTGGAACTAAGGGGCCCGGGATAACTTCCACCGTATTTCATTGTTGAGCAGTCAGAGGCCAGCCCAGGCTCACGGAAGGAAAGAAATGTACTTCGCCTCTCTGAGAGGGAGTGGAGTGAGCATACAAGGAAGGAAAGAATTGACAGCAGCCATCTTTTTTGTTTTTTAATTTTTAATTTATAGATTGATTTGAGAGAGGGAGAGGCATCGATTTGTTGTTCCACTGACTGATGCATTCATTGGTTGATTCTTGTATGTGCCCTGACCAGGGATCAAACCCTCAACCTTGGCGTATCAGGATGACACTCTGACTAACTGAGCTACCCGGCCAAGGCTTTTTTGTTTTTTTAATCCTCACTGAATATGGTTTTTTTATTTTTTTAGAAAGAGAGGAAGAGAGAGAGAATGCCTGATGCGAGAGACAAAGATCAATCGGTTGCCTCCCCCACGTGCACCGACCAGGGTTGGAACCTGCAATGTAGGTAGGTGCCCTGACTAGGAATCGAACCGGCAATCTTTTTGGTCTATGGGACCATACGCCAAACCAGCTGAACCACCTGCAGGGCGATGGCAGCCATCTTTTGAGACAAGTTACCACCACGGGATTTTTGCAATCCCCTATCTTGTCAGGTAGAGAAGATGCTCAACAAATATTTCACATCCACCGAACTCTGAAGGCCGGTAACCCTCATTTGTAAAATGATTAAGTTGCTGTCTGGAGTCGTGACTTGACTTCCCTCCCCCACGCCGGGATTAATTATGACATTGCTGATGAGCAGGAAGCTCTTCGAGGGCAAGGCCCCTAGCCGCACTCTCCATTTTTCTTTCCCCCCACAGACATTTGCACATAGTAAACGCCATAAATATGCAGCCCTTGTTATTTTCTCTGACAGCCCTCGCATGGGGCAGGGAACAGAAGAGTGGCTTTTACTGAGTTTTTGTACCAGGGCGGCTTGCTGGGCTCCGGGGAGAGCTCAGAGAAACGGCTCCTTTGTTCCCGAGCTCTGCACGGAGCTGGGCCCAGGGCCTGCAGCGGGGGCGGAGAGCGGGGGCGGCTCAGTGAGGAGGTTGCAGACCGGGGCGTGTTGAGGAAATTCCATCCCAGACCCTCGTTTCCGAAACTGCTCTGTGATTAGCCCTGCTTTGTGCCGCCCCGGTCCAGAGGCAGAGAGGGCCAGCCACCAGGTCATAAAAAGCACCAGGAAAATATAAATGCCGCAGCTTTACAGCCCTGAGCAGAAGGTTAAAGGGTTTGCTTTGGCGTTTGTTTATCTCTCAGACTGAAACTAATTATCCCAATGGCTTTTTTTTTGAAAGTTTACTTGTGATTGTATTTTGAGTTTATTTCCTCTCAAAAACAGGCCTTACAACACATTTTTTTTTTCCTCTTTGGCTCCAAGGACTCAAGCCCAGTCTCTGGGGCAGAGAGGATGGCCTTGGGGTCACAGGTCAGAGGTCAGGGGCCCGCTGATTGTTCCCAAATGCACTTTCAAGTAGCCATAGATTTGAACTTTGCGTTGTTGCAGGGGCCTGGGGCCAGCCCGGGAAGGGAGAGGAGGGCCTGAGAGAGGCCATTTCCCCTGCGCTGGTTCACTGGGCTGTGGTTTCAATCCCTGAGGCAGCCCTGAACCCAGGCCCCGGGGGTCTCCCATGGGTGGAAGGGGGGGTGGGACTCCGGACGGGCCCTCAGTGTAACCCAGTGCTGCAGCTTCACGGTGGCTTTGGAGTCGGAAACTGCCAGTTCGGCGACAGTGGCTGAACACGCCCCTGGCTGCCTCCAGAAGCTCGGGAGCATCTGCCCAGATGGCAGAGAAGGAGGTCCCCTGCCCAGAACAGCCAACAGCGCGTCACTTCCCAGTGAGGATTCTGTAAAGGGAAGCAGAATGCTGGACTCCGGGGTTCACAGATGAACCCCTAGTTCTGGCCTTACCCGAGGGGAGAGGAGGTGTTTGCAGGATAGTACAGGTTGAAGAAGAGGTCAAAGTTCCCAGACCATCCCCCAAAGCAAGGGTCTTCACGGATACCTAATAGCTACCCTAAATACGACGTGAATTTACATTTATTGACATGGAAGGGTGTGTTGAGATGTATTGTTGAATGCAAAAAGCAAGCTGCCGGGTAATATACGGTGTATGTCCCCCCATACATGGGCTGCACACACACACACAGGAAAAACGTGGAAGAATATTAATCAACATGTAGGATTTCAAGTGATTTTTTTCCCTTTTATTATCTTCCATTTTAGAATTTACTTACACTAATAAATAAAACCTTAAAAAAAGAATTTATCTAAACTACATATATTCGTCATGTGATTTTTTTCAAAGAGAAAACCTGATGTCTGTGAGTCAGTTCTTTAGTTCAGTGTTTTTCAAAACTTGATTTAAAAACACCAGCACCAGACTAGAAAGTGTGCTGAGAAGGAAGATCCCTGAGTGTGATTTAGACTGATTGAGTGCAGGCTTGGCCAGTGGGGGGGCAGGAGGGAGGGACCTGGCAAAACCCCAGCAATTCAAACACCCTCTCCAGGCATCACGAAAGGAGTGTAATCCACCTGTGGATGTTTGCTTTCTTCAGAGGTTTTTTTGAGCCAAAGGCAACTTCAGCTGAAGGCTTAAGAGAAACTTTTGCCCCTCCTTTAACTAAAGAACTTGAAAGGGCCTTGCCCATAATAAGAGATTATCAGAGATAAACTCTTTTGACCTATTTTAGGGCAGGATAAACTTCTATTTACTAAGTGTCTGCTCTTCTTGGCATCCTGCAGTGACCCTTTGAAGCCCCCACCCGGCACGTGAGTCATCCCCAGCTCCCGTCTTCTATCCCGTGTTCCCTTTCGGTCTCTGAACCTCTCTCCTCAAGGGGTGAGTGGGGACGGGGGGGTGGGGGGGTGTCTCACGTCTGTGGGGTTCCCAGATACACGTATGTGTTAAATTTGGTTATTTTCTCTTGCTAACCCGTCTCACGCCTATGTGATTATTAGAACAGCCAGAAGAACCTTGAAGGCAGGGAAAAGTTTGTTCCTCCCCCACACCTCCCAGGCAGGCCCCAGCAAACTGCTATTTACAAGTACCCCAGGTGATACTGATCACGCTTTGCAGGTGGCCCCTGATCACACTTTCAGGAACTTGCAGTAAGACTTGCACCAGCAAAACAGAAGTAACTGCAGTTAGTGAATTCCCCTGTCTAGGAAGTTCCTGCTTAGTAACCAATCGTCTACATGGCAACACATCCCAGGTGGGCTGAGGCTCGGCTGATCCAACCTGGGCCCAGCTCCCGCCCGGGTTTCCAAGCTGGTGTCTGGGTCCAGGTCTGCTCCTTCTCGTCCTTCATCCTTGTCGGACCAGCAGGTAGCCAAGGTATATTCTTCTCCTGCCACATTTGATAATATGCCATCAGCCAAGCAATCACATGGCCACACCCAACGTCACTGGGGGGAGGGGTGGATATTATATTCTGCCTCAGAGACAGGAGTGAAAAAACAAATGCTTTTTTCTCTAAGCCAAGCCTACAGCCTCTTTTTATACTGTCCACATGCTAAGAAATGCTTTTCTATTTCTTAGGAGTTTTAAAGAAGAGACGAAGTGAAGAGAAACAGAAACCATATGTGGCCCACAAATATTTAAGGAGAAATTGTGCTGACCTCTGCTGAAAGCCATCGAAATGTCAAGGTTTTGATGTTACACAGCGTTACTGCGCAAATAGAGGTGAGCAATTTCATATGTTTGTTTGCTTGTTTGTTTATAATTTTACGTTAAGAGGGATTTGAAGATCTTTCCCTAAGCCATGTGGTCGTGGAGGAGGAGGGGAACTGTTGAAAAAATAAGGGAGGGAAGTTAATTAAAGGAAAATGGTCTGGAAGAGAAGGACCTTGAAGAGAAGGGGACAGCTTTTTCGCTAAGGCCGGTGGGAAAGGGTTGGGATCTGGTCCAGTGGAGAAGAAGGTGGGATTGGATCGAGGTGTGATGCGGTTGTCAAGGACAACGAGAGGACAAGACAGGACTGGGTAGGAGTACCCAATTGTCGGGTGTCAGATAAAACTGTCCGGCTTGCAAACAGGCACAAGGGAACCCTCGTGTCCTTGCCTGGAGCGCCAGGGGTTTTCCAGGGGACCTTCTGGAGTTTGAGTCTGAGAGCATGTGCCTCTTGCTTGTTCTTGATTGGCTAAGCTGTTGGACAAGTCGGTGAGGATAGAAATTAAGTAGCAAACTGAACACAGGAATTTCCCCTTTCCCGAGGAAGGTACAGGTTCCCGTTCCTGGAAATGCAGAGGAACGGTGTCCTGTGGAGAATAAAAACCTAAGTTAATCCTCATTTGAACCATTGTGATATCTTACTGATTTCCGCATTAACCGAGGAGCTAAATACAATCTTCGATGCTCGTTCATTTTATGTTTTCACGAGTGTCATGATGTCACCCTTTTGAAAATCAGAATTTAACACAGGTTAATTGAAAAAAAAAAAAAAAAAACAACAATAAAGAGCCCTGGAGATGAAGAAGAAAACACAGACATTAAAATGATGTTTAAGGTGGAAAGCCTGCACCCTTCCACAAGTATTTACTGAACACGTTGCTTAGGCTGGACACGGCACTGGGAGCTGGGAAAAGAGAGCCACCCTCTGCACATCGCGTCCCCAGCTCTAAGAGCAATCTGGCAATAGCGTAAGTTTCAGAAACTGATAGCAGTGCGGTGGTTCTCGTCCACAGAGGGATGCAGGTGAACTTAGTCCAGCTGAGGGGCAATCGGTGCCCCCACTCCCACTTCCCGTGCAGAAGCCAGTGCTGCCTGGATTGTAAATCCACTCAGCATTGCGGACGGTGTGTGTCTGCTCTTAGGATCCTCCTCTGCACCTGTTTGGAACATTTGACCGGTCCCCTCATTAATTAATGAGTTATATAAAATCCTGGGCACGTGTGTCTGAGTCATCGTTGTGTAAAAGTGCTAATTTTACCACCTTTTAAATACTGCCTTTCAACAACATCTGAGGCATCTCCTTTGGCCACCACCGAGGCCCTGTGAGCCGTGACTGCTGGCATTGTCACACCCTCGTCAGCAGGACGACATCATTGAGGAGCACAAGCGTAAGGTCGCACTAGCAGAGAGTGGGCGAGTCGACGCTGGGCCTTCGGGAGACTTCTGTCTCCCAATCTCCTGCTCTTTCCACTGTTGAGTTAAAAAGAAAGAGAAAATGACACCCCGTCACATTATTTGCTTGTCATTAATGGGCATAAGTGCTGTGACTTTGTGAGCAAACGGGCCTCCCCTTCTCGGTCCATGTGCAGGCACTGGGATAGGAGCTGCCCACATAACTGCTTATCTTGCCCAGAGCAGACAGCATTTGAAATCAATAAGATTGAACAGGAGCGCCAGGGCCAGCAGGAAGCGGGCACCCACTTACTTTTTCCTTCCCTAATAGATCATCCAGCCACACTTCTTAACAGCTGAATATCTCACAGGGACAGCTTGCCATGCCTTAACATTGTCGATAGGTTCCGCTGCTTTAGGTGACACGTAAACAGAGGCAGTCTTACCCTAGACTAACTGATGTAGGTAGCAGCTCACTTCCTGCAGCATCTCATCAACACCCTAAAGAAATGACTTTGAACAAAGCAGGTTAGTTATTGTGAGGACCTGATGCACTTTTCAGTCTTGCTCTTTTGCTTCTACCAGGAATAAACCCTCCCCACCCAGGTGTGTTAGCATTCCAGGTGGTTCCACCCTAAAGGCTCCTGCATTTTTCCCAGAATCTCTCCTCTTCCACAGAAAAAGCCCAGCGCGGAATGAACACCTGTGAGGGATGAGTTAGATACTGTTCACAGCACTTTCCGATGCCACCTACGCGACGGTCCATAACCTATCGTCACTCAGTCAACGAATATTTTTTATGAACGTATAATAACGTTAGTGGCACAAGTAAGAAAAGAAACTGAGCAGAACACGATAGATCTCTCTCTCAAGTTCTCCGCTCTAACGGAGAGCCTGTGGGCAGACGGGCGATTGCAACACAGCAGGCCATCGAAGGGCTGTTGGCAGTGTGGAGAAACCAGTCCCTGCGTGTTCGAGAGAGCCGTGGGAAGCTTCATCAAGCTACAGTTTGCATGGAGACCGGAAAAAGAAATAGGAGTGTGTCCAGAAGAGAGAGGAGGAGGTGCCCAGAAGCTTCTAGACACAAGTGCTGTAATGAAGGGGAAGAGAGAGAGAGCACAGAGGATCCAGGAGGCAGAAAGGAGCCCAGGGGGGCGGCAGCAACCAGTGCATAGGGAAGAATTCCAAATAGGAAACCAGACGGGTGGTCAGGAACATTCGTGGCAGGCCATCGTGTGGAAACTTCCCGGCAGGCAGCAAGGGCGGAGGTTACATCCTGGCTAGAAGGACCCATAGGATGCCTTGAAGGGAAGGCATGGCCCCTTCGAGGAGCTAGATAGACATCCCACAATGATGGAATCAACACCAGGTCCCCCTCAGGGTCCCACCTATGGCCAAACCCCAAAGTAGCTTCTGTGGTCCTCGCATTAGTCTGTTCCAGCTGCTGCAGCACAATGCCATGCACTGGGTCGTTTATAAACAACGGAAACTGGTTTCTCACAGTTCTGGAGGCCGGGGAGTCCAAGATCAAGCCACTGGACGCAGGTCCAGTGTCTGGTGCGGGCCTGCCCCCACAGCGACACTGTCTGTTCTCTGTGTCCTCACACGGCAGAAGGCACAAGGGAGCTCCTTAGGGCCTCCTTTAGAAGGGCACTAATCCCGTTCACGAGGGCTCCACCCTCAACCTACTCACCTGCCAACGCTGCACCTCCCAGTGCCATCACCGTGGGGATTAGGGTTTCAACATATGAATCTGGGGGACGCAAACATGCAGACCATAGCGATATTTAGGGCAGATGCTCGAGTGAATGGAAGCTAAGAAAAGCGATTTGTGCAGTTGCAAATGTTTCGCGCTGGATTATTCCTCATGGTCTGAGTGGGAATGAAATTTCCTGTCACAGCAAAGCCAACTGTTCCTGCAGCAACATCACCTGGCAAAAGCCGAGGGGTATTTCTGTCATCATTTATCAAGGTCTTTGGAGATGCTCATTGGCAGGATACACGTGACCCTTTTGGAGAGGGATGTTTCTGGGGACCTCTCAGGCCATATTCAATAAGCACCGGTTCTCAGTTCCCGTCCCCTCTCTGCATCTGCCACTGCCCAGCCTCCTCCGCCCATCCCCGCCCTCCCCACTGCTCACCCTCCAGAGAAAGGAGAAGCCTGCGGTGGGTGTATTTTCTTCACTGACAGGCTCAGCCACAGGGTCCTGGGGAAGAGTCAGCCGAGATAAAAAGAAAGGAATTAATCTGTTCCCAAGACAGCGCCTGCCTCAGCTGGCTGACGGCTTAATCTCCCCTGGGTCCCTAAACGTTCCTTTTATTTTAACATACTGTCTTTTTATTAAGTACAGTTGAAAAGAAACAGAATTTTGGATGATTGGGCAGTAGCAGCATCTTTTACAGCAAAACGGATATAGTCAGTGAACGTATCTGCGGTAAACACCGTGGGGACAGTGCTTAATTTTGAGCAACAATGAGCCCAATATCCTCTCCTGAACTCATTTCTCACTTCCAGATTCTTTGTCCGTTGACTTTGATGTCAAAATGAGGGAGGGTTGCTCTCGTGGGCACGCTCATCCCTCCACTGTGCATCTTTGCGGCCCCAAGACCACCTAAACTTGGGGTTTGCGTTACAGTTGGAGCCCCCACCTCCTTCATCATTACTGCCTGTACCCCCTCCCTTCTCAGAGCACTTCGGGGGTGACTTTCCAGAGATTTTCCATGCCTCAGTCATTTAGCCTTTAATCCCTCATTTTTCGGCACCTATCGGACCAATCCTCATTTGCTGTCCCCACAAACTGAAAGATTTTGAAGGCAGCAACTATGTTTCCATGGGTCCATCCCAACGTCTGATCCTCGGAAAGTTGTATTAGCTTCTATCGCTGCACAACAAATACCACAGACTTAGCCACTCAAAGTAGCACCCAGTTATTAACTTCAGTTCTGTTCGTCGGGCTCAGCTGGGTTCTCTGCACTGGGATCCCAGGGTTGGAAAGGTGTCGGCTGGGCTGGGCTCTGCTCTGGGGAAGAAGCCCTTTCGCTCAGGTTGTTGGCAAAACTCGGCTCCATGCGGCTGCATGGCTTAGTGCCCGTGACCTTGCTGGCTGTCAGCTGGTGGTCACTCTCAGTTCCTAGAGGCTACTCTTTGGTCCTTGGACATGACCCCCTCCATCTTCAAGCTAGCAAAGGTATGGCAGATCTGCTTCCAGTCTCTCTGACTTCCCCTTTTGCTATCAACTGGATAAAACTCTCTGTTCCTATGGGCTCGTGGGATTCGATTAGGCCCACCCAGGTCCTGTCTCTTTTGATGAACTCTAAATCAACTGATTAGCAACCTTAGTGACATCTGCAGACTCCCTTTTTGGCATGTAATGTAACACCACCAAGGCATGGTATCATCATCTTCCCAGACCCTGGGATTCGGATGGGAAATTGGTGGGAGAGGGGATCCGTTGTATGGTTCTTCCTACCACAAGGGGCTCAGACCATATGCAGAAGCTGAACTGTTGGGGTCGAAGGACCATCCATACAGTTTCTGCCCACGCTCCTGGGTGCAACAAATGTTGATCTGGCTTCTTGACCGGCTGATGAAAGCTGAGCGGGCACCATGATGATCCCAATTTGGGCATCTCATGTGCATGGGAGACGGAGCTGAATGTCTCCAACACCCACAGCCGGTCACTTCTGGCAAGTACAGGACTCACCCAAGGAGCCATCAGCCACACTCAGCGGCCTCGCTCTCCTAAATTGGGACAGAGATGGTCTCTGGTCTTTCAGCTCTGAAAGATGTCCACTTCTCCCTCAACCTCCTTCCCTAGAGCCCAGACCAGCACTGGACTGGGGTCCTTGCTTGACGGTAAAAGTTCTTCCGTCTCTTTCTCAGTCCTTAGTTTCTTAGTCTTTTTTTTCCTAACCAGAGGTCTCCCTGTTCCCTGATCTGACACCCTTTTACCCACGTTGTGTCTTCTGTCCTCTGCCAGGGCTCCACCCCTTTTCCTCTCGTCTGCAGCCCCTGAGAGTCTCTCACTCCCCACCCCAGATGCCACGATTTCTATTTCTCCCCATGGGTCTCGGTAACTCTGTATCGTGGGTGCCTAGCACCTGGTGGCAATCAGTATGTATCTGTGAGTTGAATGAACGAGTGAGTGAATGAATGAATTGGTGAATGAGTCCTCTGTGCTTTTCTAAAATGTATTATTCTTTTGTATAATTGGGCTGCCTTTCTGATTATAGGATCATTCATTCATTCACTCATTCACTTATCCCCAGGAATACAATGATGAGTATAAATAAAATAAACATTTTCTCCTGTGCTGTTCCAAAACCTGTGCTCAGCTGAGGATTTGGGGCATTGCCCCACTTTGGGATAAGCTTTGCCAGCCCAAAGGGGTCTATAAAATTCAACACCGAGGAGTACAAGCTGCTGTCAAATTTAGTCATTAAGACCCCAGATCTGCCAACGCAAGAGTGCTAGGATTCCCTTCTTCGGTGAAATAGAGCATTCTCATTGTTTTTCCCTAAAAGAGACACTTACATTTGCGTCCCACCAGGTTTGAAGCTGGTGGCTAATGTGGCTGGAAATGTCACTGAGCCCGGGGAAGAAATGCAATGCCCTGGGCTGCGGGCTGAATGGCGGCCTTGTTTCCATGGCTGTTCCCCTTTGTCTGCTGGGCTCTCAAATGACATGTTTGGACACAAAGCCTCTAAGGTAGAAATTACTACATTTGCAGGCGTTCCTAATTTGGAGCGAGGTTTATTATTTCAAAGTCTGTTTTCAAGATTGGACTCCAGTGAAGTTTTACAGCTAAGTCTCAGCCCTCCATGGGACATATGTTCTATGATGATGTTTATGAGCATTCCTGTTTTTTCTTAAGTTTGCTCTTTGAAAGGGAGCCATCCTGTGCTGAAATTTTCCAGTGGGGATTTTGCTTTCTTCCCACTGAGGTCATTTCCTTAACCTCTTGGAGATGTTTATCTTTAGGAGTTTAAAACCTTTCTGTGTAGACAGCACAGAGAAGACAGCTGATAGGGCCGAGGACAGTCAGGATCCTTGGAGAATTGGGGGAAAGAGAGATTGTTTTCCTATTATTCTGAGATGGTAGATTATGTGGTTCCTTAGCCCTAGGGGCAGGGCTAGGCCAAGGGTCCCGGGAGCTTAGGAACCACGACCTCTCTCCCCACTCATCAGCTATATTACCGTTGTCTCCCGGTGTGCACAGCAGGCGGGCTCCACACCCCGCACAGCTACCCAAACCGGCCGATGCCGGAGCCGCTTACACAAAGCGGCACAGTGCGGGCGTGGGGCCTGTGTTTGCACTTAGGCTCCAGCAGGGTGTCCTGTCTATCGCCGTGCGTACGGGTTCACATAGTGCTCAGTGTGTGGCACATTCAGGTTTTGTTTTTTGGAAATTTCTGGGATCTTTTTTAAAAAACATATTTTCAATTCATGGATGTGAAACCCACGGAGATGGAAAAACCACACTGAAGGCCATCATCCAGGCTTTCCCCTCGCCCTTTCTGCCTCCTGACCCGCCCGGTGTTCCCCGGTGGGGCCGTGGCACGGCGTGCCTCCTGTCTCCAGGGAGCTTTGCGTAACAAACTGTCTCTCTGATGGCAGTCATCCCTCATCTTTGGGCCCCACCATTCTAAATAATAACAAAGTCTGCATTTTAAAAACGTCGCACTGCTCTCAGACACGCTCCCAGGAAGAAAGAAAGAAAGA
>JAPYXV010001293.1:0-14253 GCA_028533065.1 Trachops cirrhosus | reverse complement strand
TATGCTAAGCGAAATAAGCCAGGCAGTGAAAGACAAATACCATATGATCTCGCCTTTAACGGGAACGTAAACCACAAAACAAACAAACAAGCAAAATATAACCAAAGACACTGAAATAGGGGATAGGTTGACAGTGACCAGAGGGTAGAGGGGAAGTAATTTCAGGGGAATTTCAGGGGAGAAGGGAAGGGTTTACAGGAACAACTATAAAGGACACATGGACAAAAACTAGAGGGGTTGGGTATTGGAGGAAGGAGGGGAGGGATGGGTGGGTGGGCTGGAGTGGGAGTAAAGGATAAAAAAATGTACTTGAATAATGATGAAAATAAAAAAAATCAAGTGTCAAGTACTAGAGGTGTACTTACCAAATCAAAGATTTGTAAGAAAAAGTCTTTATATTATGAATAATTGCCCTTTAGTCATTATGTCTTGATATGGTGGATTTTCTACTGATAAAATGCTCTTGTACAATGTCTTTCTTTTCGGGGATATTTTCATTCAATTTGTTATTATATTTTATGGCATTGGAAATTCTTAATATCTTCTAGTGCAATGTGAAAGCTGTTTGTTACACAATATATTTTGCTTCAAGATATTTGATATTTGGCTTTAAACTTCTTGAGAAAAAGGGCAGCTTCTTATATATCTTGCACTCCTCCACAGCACCTCTAGAGTATAACAGATTCTTAGTTAATATATGCTGAGTGGGGAGCAGCCTAAATACCAGATATTAGGAGAATGTTAAATAAATGGTAGGGCAGCCATACAATGGAATTTCATACAGGACAGTCATAAAAATAATATAAACATGGGGATATGGAAGACAGTTATTTTAAGTGAAATAAGCAAATTCCAGAATTATATGTATAAAATAATGAAATTTTGATTATATGTGCATGTACACATTATGTGGATGTGCACATTTAGAAATCTAGAAGGTGAGTATACATACTAAACTGTTAAAGGCTATTTTATCAAGGGATGAGATTGGTAGGGGAAGAAGAATTTTTTTATTTTACTTGTTTGTGTTCTTTGCAACAAACATTTATTACTCATATGATTTAAAAATTGACAAATAAAACAAGCAATGCTTTGAATGATTCATAGGTATTTGATGACACAGTAGAAAAAAATGAGAAAGTGGGTACAAATGATTACTTAGTTTTGACACTAAATTAGTCAAGTATCATCTTTTATTTAATCTTGTATGGAGAAAATGCTGGTTCCATCTACTTTAATTCCTATGAGAGTCATTGAAACCTCTGCATTCTTAATTCTCCCAAAATAACAGTGTTCCTGGCTGATTTGCTTGGCTATGTATCATCATTGTATTTGCAGGATCATTCTTTCTTCTGCAGAGTTCTGTTTACAATTTTAATGGGCAGATAAAAACTTCTTAGGTAATATAGGTCAACAACTATACATAATCAGTACAGCCTTTTTGCTTTTTGTAATTCTCAGATTTTCATTACCTAGTTGAAATATTTTTGTGCACTACAAACACTTAAACAATAATATAGGAATCATATGTTTTGGCATAATGGTCTCTACACCATCTTGAATCCCATGTGGCAAAACATAAATACCTACTTAAAGTTCTTGGAAATGAGGAATCAGTTAGTTATTTCAGGCTGTATTCATTTCTTGATTTCTTTTTTTATGATATCCCCATGATATATAGAGAATTACCCAGGAAGGTCAGGGTGCAACTTTTCTCAGGAAGGGTAGAGGAATGGGATGAAACATAATTGCTTTCTGGTTTGCATCAGCAGCCCCAACACTCAGCCTCTCTAACATTTTTAAAACACATACAAAAACACATCTTCGTCATCCCAGAAGAACTAGGATCTCATCCCATTATTCTTCAGCCTTTTTTATTTGTTTTATTTATTTGTTTCTTTTTTATTGTTCTAACTCCTTCCCACCATACAAATTTTATTATCAGTCCATCAATTACATATAATAAGCAAATGTCTTAGAATGGCAGACACTTACCCCAGACATCAGAGCATCCTTTGGAAATATTTAGGAATAAATAATGTCACAGAAGGATCATGTGAGTACTGTGAAAATAACAATCAAAAATAGCTCTCTGAAGCTTTAGCAGAATGCTAAAGAATCTCAGATTTGTGTTAGGAGGAACATTTTGTTATACTAAACTCTAGCAAATAACACATAGTCCGTAAGAAACCCAAAGCAATAAAAGCCAACAAGAATTTGAAAGAACATTTATCAAGATGGAACCACTATTTCCCTAGATTTTTGATACTCACACATATTTTTAGAGAGGGTAGGGGGAAGGGGCAGAGAAATATCAATTTGTTGTTCCACTTATTTATGCATTCATTGGTTGATTCTTGTATGTGCCCTGACCAGGGACTGAACCTACAACCTTGGTACATCAGGATAACACTCTAGCCAACTCAGCTATCCAACAAGGCCCCTTTGCTTTTCTAAGGAGAAAAAAAAAAAATCAAGAAATGAAGCCATAAACTCTGAGCAGATTTCCCCCTTCATATAGAGGGGAACTATGAACTTAAGTGGATAAAAGAAATCTGCAATATTATTTTTCAGTCTTATGAATAAAGTTGAATATTTACTTCTATTATAAATTTAACCAACAAATGACAGTCATATTATTAAAATCGATGACTTTGGTACCAATAGAAATAATGGATGTTTTATATTATATTAAAGTTGTTGAAGAGATCTCAAAATACTGTTAATATTCACCTGTATTCAAAATTACAGTAGTCAAAAGACCTGCCACTGATCTCATTTAATGTGTTAATAAAGGAACAAATATTATAATATTGCAAATTTTACATGTTGATATTTATATTTCAATATAATTGGGTTCCTTTATAATTTATGTATTTTATTTTATGCTTCTAGAAACACTTCTGAGAAGAGATACATAGGCTTCAACTAACTGCAAGTACATGAAAGAGCCAGCCAGGTGCAGAAGAACCACCCAAATGAGCCCAGGCAAAATTGGCCACCCATGAAATAGTCATCCAAATAAAACAGTCATAGTTGGAGACACTAACTTTTGGACTGGTTTGTTACATGACAATAAATAACCAATTCATATCCCTACTATTATTTATCCAACATTTTTTCCTAAAGCAACTTTTTCAACTTAAATACATTCCTTTTTAAGCAGTCTTTATAGTACTCTTAAAACAGGGGGAAAATATTTTCACTTGACACAAATAGAAGCAAACCAAAAACAAATACAAGAAAAACACTAACCAGTGCTATTAAATTATAGCTTAATGGTTCATCTGGGAAGGTCCTTTTTTAAAAAAGAAAAGTGCTAGAAAAGTGATCAAGTCACATAGCCATGAAAGTGAAACCCTTCACCCTGGTGAAGGCAGAGGACTAAATGAGAAGTGTGATTCCATTTTATCTAAGTCCCTTTCCCTTTTCCTTTCATAATCAGGACTCCCAGAGGGCGGTCTTAGCCTGTATTTGGGGAAGAACTGACAAAATAGTACAGTCTAATTGAATTTACAGAAAAACAGAATCATTGTATAAATGAATGTTTATATCCTAATATTGGGATGAAATGGCGTAAACATGAGGATGCTAGGTCCCACTGCAGACATTTCACCAAGACCACAGCTGTGAGGAGTCTGGGCTATACTAGACCAGTCAGTTCTTCATATGGATAAGAAAACTGAGGCCCTCTATAAATTTTAGATATTAATCCCTTATCAAAATGTATCATTGGCAATATGTTCTCCCACTCACTGGGTTGCCTTTTCATTTTGTTGATTGTTTCTTTTGCTGTGAAAAACTTCTTAATCCAATTAAAAAATAGGCAAAGGACCTGAATAGACACTTTTCCCAAGAGGATATATATAGCCAATAGATATATGAAAAGAAGTTCAATGTTACTAACCATCAAAGAGATACAAATTAAAACTACAATGTGATATACCTTACACCTGTCAGAGTGACTATCATCATTAAATCAACAAATGGCAATTGTTGGTGAGGATGTGGAGAAAGGGGAACCCCTCTGCACCGTTGGTGGGAATGCAGACTAGGGCAGCCACTGTGGAGAACACTATGGAGTTTTCTCAAAAAATTAAAAACCAGACTGCCTTACGACACAGCAATTCCACATCTGGGAATATATCCCAAGAAGTCTGAAACACTAATTCGAAAAAAACATATACACTCCTGTAAATTTTGGCTATTTACAATAGCAAAAATTTGGAAGCAGGTCAAGTGCCTATCAGTAGATGAGTGCATAAAAAAGCTGTGGTACATTTATGCAATGGAATACTAATGGGTTATAAAAAAAGAAGGCAATCTTACCCTTTGCAATAGCACAGATGGACCTGGAAAGTATTGTGCTAAGTGAAATAAGCCAGTCATAGACAGACAAATACCATATGACTTCATTTATATGTGGAATCTAATGAACAAAATAAGCAAACGAATAAAATAGAAACAGACTTACAGATACAGAGAACAGACTGATGGCCATCAGAGGGGAGGGGGTTTGGGGGCTGAGTGAAAAAGCTAAATAGATTAAGCAAAAAAAAAAAAAGAAAGAGAAAGAAAAACCTCATATACACAGATGACACTATAGTGATTACTAAAGGTGTGGGGGAGGTTGAAGAGGGTAAAGGGGGTGTAAACAGTGATGGAAGGAGAAACAAAAGAATTTTAGGTTGATAGTTTTCTTTGCAGTATTTTAAAAATGTTATTTAATTGTCTCTGGCTTGCATTGTTTCTGATAGGAAATTTTCTTTGAATCTGTGTATATAATGCCTTTTTCCTCCCTGTTTTTAAGATTTTTCTCTTTATATAAGTTTTTAGATATTTGATTATAATGTGAGGTTTTTTTCTTTTGCTGTTCCTAAAAAAGAAAGGAAAAAAAAGAAAACTGAGGCTTAATCAGATTAAATATGTTGGCCCAGTTCTTACAGTGAGTCAGGGCAAAGCCTCTCCTGTACAAAAATTAATTTAAATAATTTCACTCCCACCACCATAGGCTCTCATAACCTATGAATCTCATCTGTTAAATTAAGGAGCTGATAGAAAACACCCAGAACTCCTCCCAGTTCTATTTTTCTGTGAACCTATGAGTTTACATGTTTTAGCTAGGAACCCAAAGAATTTACTAAGGAATAATAAGGGAAGAAGGTAAGGAATGAAGTAACATTGACTCACACATTGAAAACCTCATTCCCCTTTTACTCTCTTATTTTCCTTTTCCTTGGTAAAGGTGAAGTGCTTTGCATCAAGCCTGGCACATATATCATTAAATGTTATCTATAATTAATATTGATAATGCTAATATTAATAATCTTAATAAATAGCTAAGCAGTTAGGAGTATTGCTCTGGATTTGAATTTTTGTCTCTGTACATCATTCATTTCTGCCCAGGAAAATGAATTAACTTCTTTGTCACTCAATTTCTTCATCTGAAAAATGTGCATTTTAAAATATTTATATCATACTTTGTTCTGAGGATCAAAGGAAATAATACATGGAAAGTATTTAGAACACTGCCTGGTACACAGTATTTACAAAGTAATTATATATTAGGTATAGTAAGTACTGAACAAATATTAATGATGATGACAATGATGATGATGATGAGGTGAATCAATTTCTCAGCAGAAAACCATTTTTACAGGAGGGACTTTGAAATACAGTTTTATTTTTAAAACAAATTTTCACCATTCCCTTTGTGTCAAAGGTAGAACCTTGGAGTTAAATTTGGATTCATGATATGATTGCTGCCAGGGACACATCTGCAGAGAAAACATGACTTTTGCTGTCATTGATTATCTTTATTTTGTGACATCATTTTCACCCATGCTGATATATATGATCCATCAGTGCAAACAAGATTTAAATGGGATTTTTAAGAGTATAAAAAGTCTTAGTGCATTAAGATTCTACTCACCCTCACCACACTCCCTTCTCTGTTACTCAGCTCATTTCTCCTTGTTACCATGTGCTGGATACTTCTTTGAAAACATGCAATATAACAGCATTCTGTTTCCAAGAGCAACTCTGACATTTAAACAAGATTCATGCATGGCGTGCAATTTTGGTAAAAATCATTTTCCAAAAACAGCATAATGAGAAAGTGAGGCCAAAAAGAACTTGCTGTTCTCTCTTACACTGGCACAGTGTGATATTTGCTTACCCTGCTGTGGGCTCAGGTATTTAAAACCCATAGTACCTTTTTCCTCTTTTGCTTTAAATGGCATCACAGCTTTAGCCTGTTGCCAAATCTGACTTAAATTAAACCTAGATATGCAAATGACATATTTCTTTAGAAACTTGTATAAGACTAAGGAGGTTAATGAGTTGCTATGGTGATTATTTTTAGCAATGAAATTGAATGATGGTAAAGAGATTAGGTTTCAGAGTTATAAGTTTAAACTCAAATTTTATCTCTTATATATTTGACCGACTTTGAGCAATTTACTTGACTGCTTCTGTTACACGTTCTCATGGGTAAAATAATCTTAATAATACCTATGTTTGAGAATTATAATCTTGGTTCATTCTCAGAATGACTCTCTGGGATAGGTGTTATTAGCACCATTTTATAGATAAGTTATATAATTTGCCCAAAATTGCATAGTTTGTCAGTGGCAGAGCCAGGAGCCCCAACTCATGATTTCTGGGGATTAATAGGACTCAACCCAGTAGTTTTCACATAGGGTTCCTTGTCGGGTTTCAAGCAGACAGTGGCTGGGGTTGAGGCATGTCAAAGGCTTTCTTACTCTCATAGTGGCTGTTTGTGGCTGTTGGCTGGGATCTCAGTTTGGCACTACCAGTTAGAATACATGCATGTCTTCCTTGATTAGGGAATTAAGAACAATCTGACAGTAACCAGAGGGGAGGTGGGAGGGGATAAAAGTGGGTAAGGGGTTTTCAGGAACAACTATAAAGGACACATGGACAAAACCAAGGGGGGTGGAAGCAGGGGAGTGAGGTGGGAATGTCTGGGGTGGGGAGGGAGTGATGGGGGTAAATACAGACAACTGTACTTGAACAATAAAATAATTTAAATAAATAAATAATAAGAATACCTACATACAGTTTTATCATGAGCCTGGGCTTACTCATAGCATGGTGGCAGGATTCCAAGGGAAAGCATCTCAGGAGAGGTCAGATTAGGTCAGATAGGCTCTACTGCTTTGTATGACCTAGTCTAAGAAATTATGAGCATCACTTTCTATTCATTATAAGCGAGTCAGTACAGCTGGTTCATATTCTGACAGACTAACATCTTATATTCAAAATGACTATAGATTACTATCTTCAAAGTACTGATAGAAAATAATTAAAACTTAGAATTGTACACATAGATAAACTAACATCTAATCGCAGTTTTCTTTTATAAATGGGTCCAATCTAAGACATTTGAAATTGGTCATGTGATTTATTTGTAATATATTAAGATCACTTGGTTTATTTACTTTTTGTTAAGAGATATGGACTTGGCGTGGAATATGATTGTTTCATCAACACTAGAATTTCAAGAAAAAGAACAGCAACAAAGAGAATAGAGGTAGAAAATAATAAAGATAAAAGCAGAAAATAATAAGATATTGTGATAGTTAATTTTATGTGTCATTGTGTATGAGTTAAGGGATGCCCAGCTAGCTGGTAAAACATTATTTCCTAATGTGTCTGTGAACGTTTCTAGGAGACATTTGCATTAGAATCAGTAGACTTGGTAAAGAGATCTGCCCTCAACAATGTGAGTGGGCATCACCAAATCTACTGAGGGCCTAAGTAAAACAAAACAGCAGAGGATGGGTGAATTTGCCTTCTGCTTGAGCTGGGACATCCATCTTATCCTGACATTGGACATTGGCATTCCTGGTTCTTGTGTCTTCCAACTCAGACTGGGACTTACACCATTGGCTCCCTTTTGGACTTGGACTGAATTATACCACCAAGTTTCCTGATTCTTCAGCTTGCACATAGCAGACCATTGGCCTTCTCAGCCTTCATAATCCAATAAACCAACTTCTATAATATATGTGTATATATTTTCCTCCTCTGGAGCATAATTAACAAAGATAGAAGACTTAAAAATTAGAGAATTCTATACATAAATTTATGCCAATAATCACTAAAATATAAAGTAGAAAAAACATCATCAAAATTAGCAGAAAAATTAGAAAGTCCAAATATATTGGTAATTATGGAAGAAAATGTTACAACAGTCAAAGACCTATGCCCCCAAAAGGTAATAGACTCAGAGTTATTCCACTAAACTTTTAAGAATAATTTCCATCTTAATCACATTATTTTAGATCATCTACCTAACTCATTTTATAAGACAAGTACAACTTTTAATGCATAAATCATAAAATGGTTGCAGAGGAAGAGAAAACTCATAAACAAGTCTCACTTATGAATCTAGATGGAAAAACTCTATATAAAATATCAGTATATTGAATACATTTTAGAATAAAATGAGTACAACTAAGAAGAATTTATCCAAGAAAACATTAGAAAAGCAGTAATATGAACAACTACATGAACACATTGAAGAAGAAAAATATAATAATTGCCATATATGATAGAAAAATATTAGAAAATAATATTTCTTCATAAGCCTAAACAGGATATTGACCAGACTATTTCAACAAACAGCACACTGATGTTGAAGTAGCATAAACAATTCCATTTAAATGGACACAAGCAAAAGATGCCAGCTGTCACTACTACCATTCAAAGTTGTTCTGAAGATTCAAGCTAATCAATTGTTTAAAAGGGGGAGAGATGCCAAATTATTACTTTCAATTATATGCTTATCTACCCAGAAAACTCAATATAGTTCCCTATAACTCTTTGAAATTTTAAGAAAATTCAGTAAGATGTTTATGAATATGATTGGTATACTATAATTAAATTCCTTCCTCTAGAGTCACTTAAACAAAGAGCTCTTATTACACCATTTACATCTGATCTGGCTTTGCATTCAGACTCAGCCCAAAGTCAGCTTCTCATAAACCCCTTTCCTCTCCACCCATTCCAAAAGTCTCCACTCTTCCCCGGCACTCTGCATCCTACCACCTGCTTTGCTTTCTTCAAGGTACTCACTACACCTTAAATCATCTTGTCATTCATTTATTAATTTCTCTTTACTCCACTAGAAAGTATATACCAGAAGCCCAACAAATATTTGTCCCATAAATATTTGTTGAATGAATGAATGAATGAATAAGCCTGGGTATGTCTGACATCAAATCCATGCTTTTCCCATGTCAAGTTGCCTCCTGATTTAGTCTACAAACTTACTCTTTGTCATCCATTGTGTTTAAAAGCATCAGTAACAAAAATGTTTTTGAAACAATGAAGTATGGATCAAAATGGCACCATGTAGATTTACTTTTTTTTTAAGTTCATGTCCACAGAAGACAAGGTCACACTACAGGAATTGAATTATTAGCAGAATTGGCAATAATGATGAGCTTTGATTTTTCCAGTTGCAGGGAACTCATTAACCCCTTACTAAAGATTATTTATGAAATTCAGCTATTGTTTCTACATTAGTCCCCCAATGGATAGATTAATCACACCTTTGTACAGGAAGAACATCTTTTATGTGGTCCGGACTGAAGTCAAAATCTAGATTAGGAAACTCGGAGGACCTCCAGGATTTAGTCTGTCACTCAAGGTATTATTTCTCTTCACCATGTTCTGTTATTAAGCTTTATCACCCCTAACCTTAGATGTGCTCTCTTGGCCTTTATTTTATCTACTTGTCCCCTTCATGTGACTCACGTATTCTCTGTGCTTCCCGAAGCTCCTCTCTCCTTTACCTGCAACTTCTTCTCCCCTAAGCCTCTCCTGCCCTGAGCTTTGCTGAGATATTCACCCCTGCTCCATACCTGAATGTGGCCCCTATCTTGTTTGTTCTTATTCTTCATCCCTCTGGAAGGGACTAGCTCCCATTCTCCATCTCCTCACTGTTTGTATAAAGCTCTGACAAATCACAAAATAAGGAAAGATAGGTAGGATTGTTTCATAACATGACCAGAAAGATTTTATTTGATGTTTTGTTTTTGGTTATTTGAATGTGCTTATTGTTTGGGGTGGTGGGGAAATGAGATTTTGTTGGCTTCTTTGACTCCTGCAGAAATTATATTTCAGTCTGGCAAGTGATTATTTTTTCTGCTCTGAAGCCTGTGCTATATAATCTTCAAAAATAAATTGGGTGTCATAATGCTGGGTATTTGATATGCTTACTGAGTGCCATGTTCTGTGTTTACTTACTTCCTACAGCAACCTCATAAAATACGATTTATTATTCCTATTTCACAGCTAAGGAAATGGGAAATGTACTGAGAGATTAAGCCACCTGTCTGTGATGTTTCACTCTAAATCTCTCTTTGTCCAGATCATGTGAGAATATACTATGTAAATTCATAAAACCAGTCTCTTCAGGCTCCTGGCCTTTCTCCGACCCTGCCCTGATACTCCAGCCACAGAACCCCAGTTTGGAACATTCCCAGGCCAAAAAGCCTCATTAATAATTCACATTTCAGATTGGTATCATGCAGCAACCTCTCTTGCATATCAAAAAGTCAAATAGCCAAATGGAATACAAATGAACAAGGCAGCCTTCTAGTTATCAGATGGAAGTTTTTGTAATGCATTTTCCAAAATGTTTAATTATGAAACATTTCAAGCATGCAGACCTCCTCTGCTCTGCATACATGTATGAGCACACACGCACATCCACACCATTTCACACACCACCACCACCACCACCAGACATAACCACTACCTGGAAAATAGTCTGTATATTTCTTGGGCATGTTTTTGTGCCTTCATATACATACACACACATATAAAAACACAAGTCAATTTTTATATATGTGTATATAAGTAGTATTTCATATTACTTCATGTTTTAAATTTTATATGTATTGTATAACATTGTATTTATGTGGCTTTTGCAACTTTTAGTTTTTTTCAGACATTATGTTTTTGAAATTTATCTTTATTTGATACTTGTATAGTAATAGTGAAATCACCATTTTTAAGTGCTTTCTGCATGCCAGGATATATGTAAACATTTTGTGTCTTCTCATGTAATCCTTACAATGGCAACATGAGGAAAGCATCAGTACTACATTTCCAGGTGAAGAAGCTGGGGGTGGATGATTAAGTGGCTTCCTGGAGGTCATAGCACTAATTCTTGGCTTACCAACATCTGACTCCAGAGCCCAAGATCCTAACCTGCAGGCCGTCCTGGCCATTCCATAGACTATTCACTCCCCTCTTCCTCAATACAAAGGTACACGGATATTTAGTAGATTTTCAGAGGATGGAGAAGACACTTATTGGCAGCCTGAATTCTATTCTCAGCTGCCCCACTCTGTGCACACCTGACAGACAGTGTTACTCTTAAATGAGAAGAAGTAGGCAACTGAAGCTGCTAAACAAAGGTTGAAAGGAGACAGCTATGACCAGCCCTTAGAAGTGTTTTGGTGGAATTTTTAAAATTTTATTTTGGACTCGTGTGCAAAAGAGATGCTGGGATCAGGAGACCCAACAGGTATTAGGACAAAGGGAGCCCTGCTTTCTAGGGGCCTATATATACTCCAATAATGGAGACTATGGATGTTAAGAGTTGTATAAAGAGTGGGTACACTATGGTAAGGCAGAATGGCAAGGGGGAATTATGTTGAATGGTACAGAGTTTCAGATTTGCGAGATGAAAAAGTTCTGGAGATCAGTTGCACAATAATGTGTATACACTTAATAATACTGAACTGTACACTTAAAAATGGTTAAAATGGTAAATTTAATGTTATGTATTGTTATCAATAATAAATGAATAAATATAAAAAAGGAAAAGGAAGACAATGTAATGGGCTTTGGGGTACCTGCCTTAGAAGGAGGCATGTGGAGATGGGAGAAGTAGAGTCACAGAGTTGGCTTTCCATCTCTGGTGTCCATCTCTACTGTCTCAGTGTCTTTACTGGACTGTGAGACATTCCTTGAGGCTTTAGCTATGTCAGTGCACCTGTGTCATATCAGCACCACCCATCCTTGCCATACATGCAGAGGCCACTCAACAAACACTGATGAGTTTCTGTAGTGTCTTAGCCATCTTTGGTTACAGGTCATAGAAATTCAGTTTGGAAAAGTTCTAGGCCAAAGGGAAAGTATTAACTAGTGAAATAAAGAAAAATTGAACAACTTAAGCAGATGCTTGGGCCAAAACACAGTTGGGCCTTAGGAACAGCAACAAAAATCTGTACTTTTATGGTTTTTACCATTGCCTCTGACTGAAATGAGAGCTTTCTCCTAAGTGGAATTAATTATAGGACTTTCCCTCTGGGGTGAGTTAAATATATGTAATACACATGATTAAATACATTAATACATGTGAAGCACTTAGCATAGTGTTGCATACAGAGTAATTGCTCAGTACATATTCACTATTATTGTTATAATAATAACTAGTTACCATGATTATTGACTAACTATTAACTATACTTGTATATTATTTGTGTGTTTATTTATGTCACCCCATCCCCACCAGTCTATAGCTGCTTACCAGGAAAGAAGACACTCTCTTTTATCTAGTACTATAGTCTCAGAGCCTAAGACAGTGTGCATAGCCTATTGTAAGTACTCTGCTTCAGAAATTAGAGTCTCAAACCCAAAAATTACAGAGAAGGATTCTGGTTGGCCTACCCTGGTCAGGTGCCCATCTTTAGACCAATCAACTGAAGGCAGAAGGACAGAGGTATGCTATGCAAAATGCTGCCTTTCATCAGCTGTGGTGAGAGAAGAGAGATGTCTAAACCAGATAATCCCATAGACATTGACTAGAGTTCATGGGATCGACTAGAGCTCTCCAAACACCAAACTTGGTAACTTATCTACAGTAGCCATTTTAGGGTGATCAAGTCTCAGAATAATTTTATGATCTTAAGGCTGAGTTATCCTTTATGCCACTTGTAAAATTGTGTTATATGGCTTTGGCAGACAAAAAGGAATATTGAGGAATAAATGTGAACAAATTTCCAAGCACTAAAAATGGGGATAATACCAATGTGTTCATAAAATGATTGAATTGAATCTAATTGTAATTCACAAAAGTACAATAAAAATACCACCTGAGACAGACTCAAAGTTTTGCAGTTCTGAAGCTTCCAGCCAAGATGGAGGCATAGGTAGACACACTGTGCCTCCTTGCACAACCGAGAGGGACAACAACAATTTAGAAACAGAATAACAACCAGAACTGACAGAAAATTGAACTGTATGGAAGTCATACAACCAAGGAGTTAAAATAGACCCGTTCATCCAGACTGGTAGGAGGGGCGGAGATGGGTAGCTGGGCATGGGTCACTGCTCAGAGAGAAGAGAGCATTGGGACTGGGCATGTAAGGCATCCGGGGGTGCAAGACCGCAGCGGTTGGACCCTGAGCTCGCAAGCGGCAGCTGGCAGACCCCAGCCGAGGGGTGGCAACTGGCAGACACAGTGAGGCGGCGATTGTGAAGCAAGGCACTGCTCGAAACCCAGGATCCCAGGACTGGGAAATAGATCCTCGGGACACTGACTAAAAACACCTGTGGGGGTTGAGGTGCAGGGAGAGACTCCCAGCCTCACAGGAGAGGTCCTTGGAAAGTCCCAAAGCCCAAGCCCAATGCACAAGCCCACCCACATGGGAATTGGCACCAGAGGGGCCCAGTTTGCTCGGGGTAAGCGTTGGAAGGGACTGTAGTCCTACAGAGAGCAGAGCAAGTGCCATTGTTCCCTCTCAGACCCCACCCCCACATACAATGTCACAACCCACTGACTGGGGTGCCCTGCTCTGGTGAACACCTAAGTCTCCACCCCTCATATGTAACAGGCATGACCAGACCAGAAAAAAAATGGCTCAAACAGAATTGAAAGCCCCACAACCAGTACTTTTAAGCGACCAAGAGATAGCCAGCCTATCACATGCACAAAGCACTGGTGATCAGGATGCTCACAGAATTGGTTGATTCTGGTCACAAACTAGATGAAAAAAATGCAGGCTACAATAAGTGAAATGAAGAAAAATGCCCAGGGAACCAATAGTGATGGAATGAAAGATGGGTCTCACATCAATGGAGTGGACCAGAAGGAAAAAAAAAAACATACAACCAGAAAAGAATAAAGAAACAAGAATTCAAAAAAGTGAGGAGAGGCTTAGGAACCTCCAGGACATCTTTAAACAATCCAACATCTCAATTATAGGG
>JAPYXV010001292.1:0-14258 GCA_028533065.1 Trachops cirrhosus | reverse complement strand
TACAGGAACAAATATAGAGGACACATGGACAAAACTACGGGGCTTGGAAATGGAAGGGAGGTGGGGAGGGATGGGTGGGTGGGCTGGAATGGGAGTAAAAGATTGAAACTGTACTGAATAATCTAAAATAAAAAAAAAAGAAAACAAGTATCTTTGCTCTATGTGGACCTCAGCATGGTTGTGGTTGTGGACTCCAGGGTGGGAGGCATAGTGAGTCTTTCCCCAGCTTTGCGTGTAAGTGACTCCTACAAAACCAACAAACTAGGGGTTCAGAAGTGAGAGATTCAGAAAGTATCTTGGCTTTTGGATTCTGGTCTTAATTCTAATTATAGATGTTTTCTTAAATTTCAGATTCCTCCTTTCATCTCAAAGCTTCAGAAACATTTAGTTAAATATCACAATCTAGTGTTATCTGCACTGATTGAAATTTAGGGAGATAAACTGTGTCTAAGTTTAGGTTAAAGTGGTACAAAGGGAGTGAACTCAGCTTGGGGTGACCAGTGTCTGGTGCGAGGTGTGACCAATAGGGAAACTCTGGATAGATGTCCATGGTGAGGCAGGCGGCTGAGCAGACAAGGACAGTCCCCTTCTGCTGATGGAATGTGTTGTAAATTCCATGAGGATTTATAGAAATATGTGGAGAGGAAAATCCAATAAAGTTGGATTTCCTGTGGTCAATTCTGATGGGGGCTTACACTATTTTTTTTCTTTTTTTCCTGGCTGGTATGGCTTAGTGGACTGAGTGCTGTATTTTTATCAAGATATTAAAGAAGATTATCTGGAGACTTATAGGCCTTGTATCTCCATTAACATAACCATCAAATTATAAGTAATGTTATTTAAATATAAATTCTGATTCTTCTCTCTAGTTGATCTATTGGTGAAAGCATAGCCAGGTGTCCTGTTTTTTGCTCATTATTGTTTTCAGATCATCAGCTAACTTTTTAAATCCTACATGACTACTTCTTTTAAAATTATCACTACCTTGATTTAGAAAGTTTTAGTAACAATATAAACTTCTTAAACTTCTTAAACTTCTGAATAAATTATTTGTAGATCAGACTTTAAGTATGAAATCTTTATAAGCTGAATATTTATGGTTATGGCTACTGCTGGACCAAAATTTGTTATTGTACAGATCAGCAGGGTTTTAGAATTTAATGAAATTCCCTCTTCTTTATTGTTGTTTATAAATATTTGTTGTAGCTCTGCCAGAAATGGCTGGTTTTTTGCTCTGTAACAATAGAAGGAAAACTACAGAAGTTTTTGTGTTGTATTATACAGAAAATGCCTTCCAGAATTAGTTTTATTTTTGGTAGAAAAATTAATCATTAATTTCACATTACTTTATTACAATAGTGTCAACATATCCAGTGACTCCAGTGTAATGCTTATATGTGATTTGCAATGTCTTCTAGCTAACAAAATAACTGGTTTTAAAACTAGCGATGGCTATAGAAGGATGATATCTGTAATAAGCTTTGTATAATTTTTAAATGAAACTGTTGTTTTGTATTATTCAGAAAGCCATGCTGACAGTAAAATTTATCTCCAGGGCGAAAATGCCTGTGACTACTTTTCCTTCTAAATGTACCTTTTATAAGAATAATTCATAATCTTTCCTACTTTGCAACCTCTCTGACACTGCTTAACCCACTCCAGTTGCTTTCTGACATGTCCATTCCATGGAAAGAGCTCCCAACAATATCAGCAATAATAGACTAATTGAAAAATTAATCTTTCTATATTCTTTGTCATCTCAACCATGTCTGACACTGTTGTGTACTTTGACCCTTTTGCAAACACACTCCCCTTGAACCATTGAACCATTATTTTCCTTTTCTTCTGTAGGCTGGGTGAGTCCTTCTCAGTCTCTATCTAGCTCTTATAGATTTATACTCCATAACTGTTTTTCCTTCTTACCATGTCTTAGTCCATTAGGGCTACTGTAACAAAATACCATAGACTAGGTAGCTTATAAACAGCAAAAATGTATTTTTTTCAGTTCTGGAAGCTGATAATCTGAGATCAGAGTGCCACATGGTCAAGTGAGGGCCTCTTCTTTACCAGCTTACAGATTTCTCATTGGGTCCTCACATGGTTGAAGAGGTGTGGGAGCTCCCTGGGGTCCCTTTTTATAAAGGCACTGATCTCATTCATGAGGGCCCTGCTCTCATAACTTGAGTACCTCCCAGGGTCTCCATCTCCTTATACCATCAACTGTGCATTAGAATTTCAACATATGCATTTTGTATCTATATGAATAGATACAAATATTTGGACTATAGCATACCCTCTACCCCAAACTCCAGCAACATCTTCATGTTGATTATTTGCAACCAGCATGAAGGTATGAGAGATATTTCTGTACCTCTCATTTGGACGTTTTTTTCCATAAACCCAGAGCAGACTACACAATATTGACTTGCATGCTGCTGTAGCCCTACATGCTTAACATTATCAATATGGAATTTCTTAACCTGCTCACTAAACCCTAATGACACCATATAATCTCCATGTTAAATCATTAGAATTTATGTGTCTCAGCCTAGGGGCTGTACAGAGCAGATCCTGAGATGGAGACTGAAGTGTTAAAACTTTATTTGAGCCCAGGATGGTGAAGATGAAGACAAAAGGAACATGAGGCAAGGAAAGATGTAAGCTATGTAATTACAATGCATTACTATTGTTGGTCCCATCTGTACAACATACTATAAAGGGATACAGAAAGTCTGTAATAATGGGTATTCTTTAGGTAAGTGGAACTTCTCCGACCTTATTGCAAGCAGACACCATGCCTTGAAGTGTTCTACAGAAGAGAGAACAGAGAAGGAAATTATCTGCCTGATTCTTTTCATAGTCTACATTTTCTATCACTCAGTATTCACCTCATCAGGAACTAACTTCTGGGTTGCATTATCCAGGCACTTGATGGCCAGTCAGAAAGTCAGCTTGCTTCCCCAGGTAGAGCACCAACCCAAGGAGAGAAAGGAGTAGGTAATTGGGAAAAATCTGGTAAAGCTCACAAGGTCTGTGTCATCCCTATCCTTTATTCTGAATTCATTCCTATACCCTAATCTTCACTTTGCATTAGTTACCAGGTTCTGTTATTTCTACCTCATAAATATATGAAAAACTGTTTCCCTTTTCTCATTTCAGGCTACCTTAACATTTTCATCCAGGGCCACTTCACCAATTTATTAATTATTCTCCCACCTTGGCCTTCTGCTCTCACTGCATCCTCTATGATGCTGTTAGAATAATTTTTCTAAAGTGTAAATCTTGCTATTGCTTTTCACACTACCTGAAAGTCCTTCAGTGGCTCTCCACTGACTCTAGAATAAAATCCACGTCCTTAGCATGAACAGGGGTGAAAAGTCCTCATAACAAAGGTTCAGCTTAAGTCTTTAGCCTCTTTCTCAGCACTCCTCAAACAGTACCTTGTGATGTGATCATGGTCATCTAGTGTCAGGTTACCCAAATATGCGACACTACCTTTTTTATTCATGTAATTTATATTATATTGCTACCCATCTCCTCTTCTTTGCCTGACTAAGCTTTATTCAGCCTTCTAAATTAGTTCGAGATGAAAAAACTAGTCATTTATTTACAACAAATTTTCTTGAAATACTCGTATGTACCAGACATTATGTTCTGATGATACAGAAGTTAACGAAGCAAATCAACATTCACTTTTCTAGGTCTTATATTCCAGTGGATGAGATACCCAATAAAGTAAATAAGTAAACTATATAAAATATTAACTAATGAGGAGTAACAAGGACAAAAAAAATAGAAAAACAGATTAGGCATAAGGGAAAGTAAGTGTAGAGGCCCTGAGGGATAAATATCTCTTGAGTGCTTGAAGGATTGCAAGAAAACAAGGGAATCTGGGACAGTCCATGAAGGGAGAATAGTAAAAAATTAGGTTGATAACATAAGAGGCCCTGTCATATACGGGTGTGGACAACATGGTACAACTTTGGCTTTATTCTTTGAGGGAAAAGGAAGCCATGAAAGGATTTTTAAATGAAAAGCAGAGGATGGCTTGGGCCATTACATTGTGAATAGATAGTAAGAAGGCAAAGGCTGAAGTTAGGCGATTACTTATTAGGCTGCTGTAATAATCTAGTGTAAGATGATTGTGGCTTGTCACAATGGTAATGGTGAAAGTGATAAGTAGTGATAAATGCAAATATACTATTATTATATTTGCATTTAGCATGTCAAAGAGAAAAAATTGTGGAAGGATACATATCCATTTTTAATTTATTTGACCTGGAAATGGTACTTTTCACTTTGACTTTTGCTTCCATACCTTGTACCTCAGTCATACAGTCACTTATTTATAAGTGAGGCTGGGAAATGTGGTACCATAAAAAGAAGAAATACATTTTTATAAAATGTATGAATGGCTAGCAGTCTGTGTTATAACCAATGAAGAAATTTTCCATGCTGTATCTGTCTGAATTTTAATTTTCCTTTACTTGCTGTTTTCCCTGAATGGATTCATTGACAGAATTTATTTCTGTATCCCTGATGGCTTTCATATTGACTGGACACTTAGATGTTCAAAAATATTGTTGAATAAAAAACTAGAAGCATTAAAGTTGTATGACATTTTATAGTTTACAAAAGAAACAACAGTTTACATATAATCCCCATTGTTTCAATGAGTAATGTGAGGCTCAGAGAGGTTAAATGTCTTGCTAAAATACAGAGAGCTAGTCATAATGGATTTGGCCCTTGAACCCAGGTTCATTCTTCTTCATTTTGACTCACTTGCAGGAGACCTAAAGTGAAAATGTAATATTTAAATAGCTGACTCTATTATGTAATTTACCGAGAGTTTTACTGTAACCCCCATTGAAGTATTGATCTTGGGTTATGACACAGACGATGAGCTATTTTTTTCTCTAATGGCATTACGTTGGGCGGAGAGCCTGGTGGCAGGGAGATTGGCACTAAATTTTAAAATTACTGAGGCAAGCTGGAAAAGAAAACAAATGAAATTCAGCAGGGACAATTCAATTAAAGGACCACAGTGTAGAAGGAGGAAGAATATAAATACAGAAATAATCTTAAAACAGAGTAGAATGCAAGGCCTAATAAAAAAGTTTTATGCAAAGTGTCAGGAGAGTTCAGTAGAAAAAAATGAAATCTTCCCTTCCTTCAGGTCAAGGCTACGACATTGTGCTACCGAAAGAATCCACATCCTGACTTCAGTCTGTGGGCCCAAGGGTGCCTTTCACCTGGAATACACAGGGACTGTTTCAGGGGTCAAGAAAACTTTTAAGGTGTTCCTTGAGGTATCAATACTATCTTACAAGGCAAAGAGAGTTTATCAATTATAATGTTTTTATTTCTAAGTCATAGACATTCTATGTCAGAGTGTTCTTAGTAATAAAACAAAATAATTTGTTCATGTAATTAAAAAGTCTTAAAGGAAAAACTTGATCAGAGTCTCAAACCAGACTCTTCAGTATAGTTTTGCTCTTTGTGGATCAACTTTGGCTGCAGGTCTGAAGCCCCCTTTCATGGCAGCACAGTCACTGAAACAGTTTGCACACTTGCACCCTCATTCCTCAGAGTTCAGAGCAGAGTGGAGCACACGTGCCCTGGGATTCCTCTGAGGTCCCAGGGTTCACTCTGATTGGCCTGGCCCGGATCACATGCATGACTCCTAGATTGCAGGGAACAGCCATGTCTCCAGAACCACGTGAGATCCAAGTGGAAATTAGCAGTCTTTGAAAAACACAGATGCTGCAAAGAGTCCAGAGCAGAAGGCAAGCTAATTTCCAGCATAAAACATTATGTTAGAAAAAAATGTATCAGGAGTAGATTAAGGTATATATTTTTTATTATTCTGTTGGGTGCCTAGGAAAATGATTAGCAGACAGTGTCCAATGTATTTTTATTAAAGAAATGAGTGAATAAATGAATGCCTCAATGAATGATTAAAAGTATGCTCCAGTTTGGCTTAGCATATGATGTACATATAGGAAAATGTAAAGTAGTCAGTGTATCAATGGCAGACAAGCAAAAAGAAAATTTAATAAACCATATAAGGCAACTTTCATTTTTAACTATTATGGTGCAGTTTTGCTAATTATCAGCTATTACCCACTGAGCCAGCTGCTGTGATGGCCCTGCTTGCTCTTGGATGACGCCCTGCATTTCAGGCTGTGCCTCTGGGAACACACATACTACTTCTGACCATAGCCTAAGCCACCTGTACATATGAAGGTATGTCCTCTACAAAATTAGTCGTAGACTCTGATCCAAAACAGAAAAAAAAAGAAATGGGTTTGTGTGAGCTACTGTGGGGGGTTATCTGCACCACTGACCCGCCCCATTAGTGTGGGTAATTGGGCAGAGACAATACTCGAATGCAAAATGAAAGTCACTGGCTGGCTATCGGCAAGTGCAGTGTAAGGCAGCTAGGAGTTACAGCTGATCACCAGCTGAATTAGACGTGGTTTCTTCTGTTTATAGCAAAACTAAAAAAGTCCTGCTCCAAACTTTTCATGAGAATTGTAATGGATGAGGTTTAGATATACAATAATGAGAATGACAAAGCATGTACATCCAAAAATAAAAGCTGACTTTCGAAATAGTCAGCTTGGCACTTTACACACTTATTCAACTAAGCTGCCCTTGCTCATATTTGACACGTCTGTCTGTTCAAATCTTTGGACCCCTTTTTAAATATTAGGTTGTTTTCTTACCGTGGAGTTTTGAGAGTTCTTTACACAGCCTAGAAAAAAGTCCTTTATCAGATATGAGTATTGTAAACATTGTCTTACAATGTTTCATTTACAATATTTCAATAACAATGGAAGTTTTCAACATTAATGCAATCCAATTAACTTATGTAGTTTATGTTTTTAGAACATAAGAAATCATTGTCTAACCAGAGGTCACAGTGATTTCTCCTGTGTTTTCTCCTCGATTCTCGTCTGTTCAGTTGGATCTTTGTATTTGGCTTTCATCAGTACTACAATTTCTTGAATAGTGTAGCTTCATACTAAGTCTGAAAATAATGTAGTATGGATTCTCCAATATTACTCTTCTCTTTCAAATGTTTTTTAGCTATTCTAAATTATTTTTCTAATAAGTTTTACAATCAGTTTTTTAATTTCTGCAGAAAAAAAATCCCATTTAGATTTTAATTAATTTTGCATTGATTCTGTAGTGAAGTTTAAAGAAAACTGACATCTTAAGAATAGCGAGTCTTTGAAATCATGAATATAACATCCCTTTACATTTTTTAGGTCTTCTAAATTTCTCTCCTTAGTGTGTTATAGGTTACATTTTTAGAGTGCTTGCACATATTTTAATTTATACCTAGGTATTTAATTTTTTGATGTTATTAAAATCATACTTTTTAAAACTTCAATTTTTAATTGTCCATCATTAAACATAGAAATAAAAGTGATTTTACTGAAAATTAGTTTTTAAAACTAATTTTTAATTGTCCATTGCTCATACATAGAAATAAAGGTGATTTCTGTATATTAAGCACGTGTCTTGAAACCTTGCTAAATCCTAGCTCTTTGGGGCCTTTGTTGATGTGGTTACCCATAGTACCCTTCTAGCTTTAGACTTTTCTATGAGTCTGCACTTCAGGCAGTCTCTCAAAAATTTTCCTCTGTCCTTTCAACAGACTTGGGATACTCTAGTTATCCATGCTTGTGACCCTACCGTGGAGTAGGTGGGATGTTTTCCTTTTTTGTCCTGCTTCATCCTCAGTCTTAGGCACCATCTGTGTCTCCTCACCTTGGGAGTGGAATTTTCTCAGTAACCTTGCCCTTCCTGCACATCTGGGTCCAGTATAGTTGTCCATCTCTCACCCAGAGACAGAGGGGATTTTTTTTCTGTTTCTTTGTTCCAGCCTCGGTGAACTCATGTATGCCTGATGGGTGACAGTTTTTGCCACTTCTCCTGCACTTGCTCAAGGTTTCTGCTCCTCAAAGAAAAAAGAGGACATACAGATGGCCATAGACATATGAAAAGATGCTCAACATCACTAATCATCAGAGAAATGCACATTAAAACCACAATGAGATACCATCTCACACCTGTCAGAATGGCTATCATCAGTAAATCAACAAACAAGTGCTGGTGAGGATGTGGAGAAAGGGAAACACTTATGCTCTGTTGGTGAGGGTACAGATTGGTACAGCCCCTGTGGGAAGTAATATGGAGTTACTTCAAAAAATTAAAAATGGATCTCACTTTTTACCCAGTGACCCCACTTCTGGGAATATATCTGAAGGAACCTAAAACATTAGAAAGAACATAAGCACTCTTATGTTTATTGTAGCGTTATTTATAGTCACCAAGATATGGAAGCTGCCCAAGTGTCCATCAGTAGATGAGTGGATAAAACAAGTATGGGACATTTGCAAAATGAAATACTACTTGGCCATAGAAAAGAAGAAAATTTTACCCTTTGTGACAGTATGGATGGACCTGGAGAACATTATGCTAAGTGAAATAAGCCAGTCAGAGAAAGACAAATACCATATCATTTCACTCATATGTGAAATCTAATGAACAAACGGAACTAATAAGCAAAAGAGAGACAGACTCATACACAGAGAGCAGGATGACAGCTAATGGGAGTGGTGGGTAGGGGGTGGAAGGATTGAGCAAAAAGGAAAAAGGCCTCATGCACATAGACAACAGTGTGGTGATTGTTAGAGGAGAGGCTTATAAGGGGACTAAATGGTAATGGAAAACCAATAAAAAATAATAAAAAAAGAGAAAGTTCCAGCCTAGGCTTCATGCCTTTTCCATAGCGGTGTTTGCTCTTCTTCCTCAGACAGCCCCACCAGGGAAGCTTCTCTCATTTCCAGTTTTTGGTATTTGTTTTTTCTTTTTTTGGTTAATTTGTTTTGTTTTTTGCTAGCACCCTGTGAGGTCTAGGGAGAAGAGCTTGCAAGTTGCTGTGAACTGTCCTAGTGTCTTTGGTTACTAAGGTTCTATGCTCTCCCATTAGCTACTTTGTTTTGATTGAATTTTTGGGGGGTGGCATTGATTCACAAAACCATATGGGTTTCAAGTGTACATCTCAATAAATCATCATCTGCACACTATATCCTGTGCTGATTACCCAAAGCAGTGCCTCTTTCCATTCCCATTTATCTCCCGTTTGCCCACCTCCACCTATCTTCCCCCTTTCACTCTGGCCATCACCATCCTGTTGTCTGTGTCTAGGGGTTATGTATATATGTTTTGTTTTGTTTTGTTTTTTGCTTAATCCCATCACCTTCTTTCACCCAGTCCCCTAACTCCCTCACCTCTGATAGCTGTCAGTCTGTTTCATGTGTCCATGCCTCTGTCTCTGTTTTGTTTATCCATGTATTTTATTAGATTCCACATATAAGTGAGATCATATGGTATTTGTCTTTCTCTGACTGGCTTATTTCACTCAGCATAATACTCTCCAGGTCCATGCATGATGTTGCAAAAGGTAAGATTTTCTTTTTTTTTTAACTCTTGATCTTTAAAAGTAGTTACCAGAGGGGAGAGGGGAGGGAATTTCAGGGGAGAAGGGAAGGGTTTACAAGAACAAATATAGAGGACACATGGACAAAACTACGGGGCTTGGAAATGGAAGGGAGGTGGGGAGGGATGGGTGGGTGGGCTGGAATGGGAATAAAAGATAGAAACTGTACTGAATAATCTAAAATATAAAAAATAAAAAAATAAAAAATAAAAATATTTATAAACATTTTAGCTGCAAGCTTCCTGCTTGCAGGGTACCCTTGCCTTTCTCCAGACCTCTGCTCTGGGTAAGCAGCACTGAGCCCTCTCTCTGAAAGGTGGATGTTTTTCTTAGATTTCAGGCTCCTTGGTTGCTCTGTGACCATAAGTCTCTGATGGGTTCAAGAAAAGTTGATTTGTAGATTTTCCATGTTTCTTCTGCTTGATAGAGTGAGACCAATATTTTTCTGCTTTTCTATATGGAAGTTGGAGCCTTGTTTTTTATAGTCTTACCCATGTTTTTGTCTGTCTGTTAGTAATAAAGCCAGTTAACCTGAGTTTTAGTTTTTAGTGACTAGTACAAAATAATGGAGATATCGTTATTTAATATGAGCAATTGCTTTTTTTTCTTCTTATGTTGTGCTATGTGAAGTGTATTCTCACTCATCCCACTGCTGTCCCCACAAGTTTGTCAGTCCTGAGACCCTACTTTGCAGGAATTCTCTGGAGCTACAATTTTTATTTGGATAGAATAGAGTTACATGATATTACATCCTTTATGTAATAAAATGGTGGGAAATGATTCTGTTTTTTTTTCTCTAAATATTATTTCTCCTGTTGGCTAAGTCTCTTTTGTGTTCTCTTATAAAAGATTTCTCTTAAAATCTTCTTTTATGTTCTTATAAAAGATTTCCTTTAATATATCTTTTGATTATTTTTCATTTCCTAGAAGCTATTATTTCTTTTGACTCAACCTTGTTTTAAAATGCATTCCTATATTAGTTCTCAAGTACTTTTCACAACTTTCAGACAAATTGTGATTCTTATGTTCCTTGAGTTCCCAGATCTCCATATGGGTGAAAAATACTGGTATCCATTCCATAATCTTGTCGATGTGGCCTCCTTATTATATTTCATGGCCCAATTTTTAATGATGACATCCAGTGGGTGCTTGCTGACATGGGTGCTTGTCCTCCACTCCCATCTGTCCTGACTTCTCTTGCTTTATAATGATTTTGTTCAAAATGCTATTTCTGTGTAATTAAGACTTTTCTACTTTTATTTACTTTTCATCAGCTTACACCACTTTTCCAGCCTTATTTTCCACTTATGATGTGGGAAAAAGAACTAAGAGACAGGAGACTGCATTTTAGTCTGTGTGTGGCCACTTTCTGGTGGTGGCTTTTTCTCTTGCTTTTGATTAATATATGTTGTTTGGATACTTTCATTTTAGAAAATTATCCTTGATTACTATTCCATTATATTTTCTGATAAAAACCAATCTGTTGAATTTTATGTGAGGACAAACAAATGTATTTGAATGTTTCAGCAATTTTGGTTTTTACTAGCATTTTCAGTCCAAAGCTGCTAGTATCCTTCAGATATTATTTCAGATTCCTATTTGCTGGCATGGGATGGATGAGATGTGATTGGATTTCCTAGTACTGACATTTTTAAACTTACATTAATTGCATAACTCAGCACTTTTTATTAAGAAACTTAGGCCAATAGAAAGGGAAGTGTTTTAGAGACATCCTTTGTAGACTTTATTGTCCTTTGCATTTCTCTCCTGCTTACATTTTTTGTCTATCTTACCCCTCCATTTTTTAGAATTAGTAGACTTTATTTTTTAGAGTAAAGTTAGAGAACTTATCAGGAAGTACAAAGTTCTCATATTGCTCTTCATTGCTCATGACTATCTTAGTATTAACATTGTGTACTAATGTTATACATTTATTACAATTGATGAGTCAATATTTATACATTATTACTAAGAAAAGCTACAGTTTACAAGAGGGTTCACCCTTGGTGTTGCACATTCTATGGGTTTGGACAAATGTATAGTGGCATGCATCCTCCCTTACAGTATCATACAGAATGTTTTGCTACCCTAAAATCTGTTGTACTCTGCCTCTTCATCTACCTTAGCCCCTGGCAAATATTGATCTTTTTACTGGTTTCATGGTTTTGCTCTTACAGAATATCATATAGTTGGAATTATACAGTATATAGCCTTTTTAGATTGGCTTCTTTCATTTAGCACTAATTATTTAAGTTTTATTGTTTTTTACCAGTAATCACTAAGATCTGCCCCCTACTGTGTCACAGCTGATCAGATCAAAGAGAGCATATGACTGAAGGTGAACATCCATTTCATTGTCCACTGAATTGACTAGTGGACTTTACAGGGACCTGTTGTTAGAACCTGTGTGATACCTATAACCTGTAGTAGATATTGACAAAATTAATCAAAATCTCTCTTTTAGGGGGCATTTGAACTATTTAGGAAAATAGTTTGTTGGTTTAAAGTTCTACTGAGAAGTACCCTAGCTTGTGTACCTTGGGGGATTGAGAGCCAGACTGAGAACCAAAGAGTCGCCAGTTCGATTTCCAGTCAGGGCACAGGCCTGGGTTGCAGGCCAGGTCCCCAGTAGAGGATGCACAAGAAGCAACCACACATTGATGTTTCCCACTCTTTCTCCTTCCCTCCTCCTCTCTCTAAAAATAAATAAATACATTCTTTAAAAAAAGAAATTTTCCTCTAAAAAAAAAGTTCTACTGTAAAGAGAAATGGATGTATGTTGCCAAAGATGACTATTTACCTAAGCTGCTAGACTTAGGAGGAAGAAGTGACCACAGAAGAGAGGAGGTAATTAAACTGGAAGGTACTCCTGCCAAAGATAACGTTCGTCAGATTTACAACTTTGTCTGGAGCCACACAGGACTAAGGCTATAGTGACAGAAGGCTCACTGAAAACAAACTTGAAGGACAGTGGATAGAAAGGACCACACCGAAACCTGCAGTCTGATACCCATTTGGCGACACTGCAGGAAATGTCTCCTTTAGTTCCTTTGTGCATTCATCTGGAATTGCATACTTTTTCTCTCGCTTTCTTAAAAATTAGCGTGTTAGCCCTTTCTGAAGGGTGTGCAAACAAAAATTGCTGATGCCAATGATTAGTTAAGAATATAGAGAATATAAGAGGTAAGTTAAAGAGGAAAAAGAGCAGAGAAAGTGGGGCTATGTCTGCAAAGGAGCTGCTTCACTATCATATAGGACACGACTTCCTGTAAAAGGTATCTCAGTCATATTTTCCACCCAATTCAGTGGAAACTATTTTGATATATTTTCTCCAATGTATGCTGTTTTCTATTTCTACTCAACCCCTGTCCCTCATGGGACTCAGTTCTTCCAAATAATTTTTGGTAAATAAATATAATTATATATTAATATTTATGTACCTTGATGGATGGAACTGACACTAATATTTTTATAATAGGGTGTAGAAACCATTGTAAAAGAAGGAATAAGAAGGCTGCTGGTGATGACAATACAGCTCATATTCCCTAATCCCTTACTCCTGGCACTGGGACGAGTGTCCTCACTCATTTTTTCATTTAATCTTATGACAACTGTAGGTAAACCTGAAGCAAAGAAAGAGTAAGAGCTACTAATTAGGCAAGGATTTCAAGTTGGAACAAAAAAAGAAGTTGACTGTGAAGCCACAGAGCAATGGCGGCCAATGAGAAGGGCCAGACATGATTGGCAGAGGAGTGTGTGCATAAAAGAAGGGTGGGTAGTAAGTGCGTCACCCTACAGATGCCTCTCTGTGGGTCTCTCAAGGAGGGTGAAAAGTGACACCCCTATTAAATAGGACCTACTCTCTAGACAACCAGGGGAGTTGCTTTCAACTAGCCATTTTCATAGCTACAAAGAAAGTGCATCGCTTTTGCTGCCGGGTTAAGTAAGCTGCGCTTTGGGAAGTGGGGAGCCGAGTGCTGGGGATAAGTGGGAACCAATTGGGGACTAGGAGCATCCTTTTTCTGTTTTCCAATCAGGGGCACACATAATACCCAAGATTTCAAGACCAGACTTCCGGCCAAGATGGAGGCATAGGTAGATGCACTGTGCCTCCTCGCACAACCAAGATAGGGTCAACAACAATATAGAAACAAAATAACAACCAGAACTGCCAGAAAATTGAAGTGTATGGAAGTTGGACACCCAAGGATTTAAAAATAGACACTTTCATCCAGACCGGTAGGAGGGGCGGAGTCGGGCAGCCAGGCGAGGGACACGGAGCTGAGAGCTGAGCACCTGGGGCGGCGCGCAGGCCCGCAGCAGGCAGACCCTGGGCAGACAGGCGGCAGTGGCTGGTGGGCCGCGGCCGGGGGGTGGGGAGGGGCGACCAGCAGACCTAGCAGATCCTGGGCGCACAAGCAGCGGTGGCTGGTGGGCCCCAGCCAGGGGGTGGCAACTGGCAGACCCAGCGAGGCGGACATTGTGAAGCAAGGCACTGCCTGCAACTCAGGGTCCCAGCACCGGGAAATAGAGCTTTGGGTCACTGACTGAAAAGGAAGGTCCCACAGGGTGCATAGGCCCACCCACACCGGAATTGGTGCCAGAGGGGCCCAGTTGGCTTGCGGAAAGTGGCAGAAGGGTCTGGAGTCCTACAGAGAGCAGAGCAAGTGCCATTGTTCCATCTCGGACCCCGCCCCCACATACAGTGTCACAACCCAGCCACTGGGGTGCCCCGCCCTGGTGA
>JAPYXV010001291.1:0-14258 GCA_028533065.1 Trachops cirrhosus | reverse complement strand
ACAATGAATGCCTATATACCCATAATATGGATTTACCAATTATTAACATTTTAGCACATTTTCTTATATTTCTCTCCACATATATCTGTGTATAAACATTTCCTTTCTTTCTTTCTTTCTTTCTTTCTTTCTTTCTTTCTTTCTTTCTTTCTTTCTTTCTTTCTTTCTTTCTTTCTTTCTTTCTTTCTTTCTTTCTTTCTTCTTCCTTTTCCTTCCTTCCTTCTTTCTTTCTTTCTCTTTCTTTCTTTTTCTTTCTCCTCCCTTCCTCCCTTTTCTCTCTCTCTTTCTTTCTTTCCCAGAGAATTTGCTAAATAACATTTCTATAACTTTTCTAAATAACATTTCTATAACTAAATAAATTACAGACACTGTGGCATTCCACCTCCGAATATTTCAGTATTCATTTCTGAGGGTTAAGGACATTCTCTTTAATATCTAAAATACATATCATAGCTAAGAAAATTACCAATTCTATAATATAATCTAATACACAAACCATGTTCAAATTTACCTAGTTGTCTCCAAATGTCTTTTATACAGTTGAGTCAAGGTTCATGAACTACACTTGGTTATTATGGCTCATTAATCACTTAATCTAAAATGGTCCTGCCCTGGCTGGTGTAGCTCAGTGAATTGAGTGTGGGCTGCAAACCAAAGGGTTGCCAGTTCAATTCCCAGTCAGGGCACATGCCTGGGTTGCAGGCCAGGTCCCCAGTGGGGGCCACCTGAGAGGCAACCACACATTGATGTTTCTCTAACTCTCTTTCTCCCACCCTTTCCCTCTCTCTAAAAATAAATAAATAAAATCTTTAAAAAAAATAAAATGGTCCTTCTACCCTTTCTCCTTTTTTTTGTTTTATTTTCATGATTTGATGTTTCGATGTCAAGCCAATTGACTTATAGGTATTCTGGATTTGTCTGATTTATTTCCTTATAAATAGATTCAGAGTAAATATTTTTTGACACAAATAATTCATAAATGATGCTATTACTATACCATATCAAGAGGTTCATAATGTTGGGTGCTTCTACTGGTTATGCTGAGCTTGACTACTTGGTTCAGATAGCTTTTACCAGAACTCTCCATTGTAATACTGTATTTCTCCCTCTTTTAAAATTAGTTTTTGGAGGTTAATCTTTGAATCCATGTGAACACTTTGTTTCCCGACAGCCTTACAACTAATATTTTTAAATGCAATGATGAAAATTGCCTGACACATGATTACTTTGGCTGCATTTGTTGTCTTTGCTGTTTTGCTGTCTGTTGAGAAATCTGTCAGTCTACTTTCCTTTTTGAGTCTCCTTTTGTTTTGTTTTTTGCATATTGTTTTTTCTTATGTATCTGAGTCCTTCTTTCATGTCTTACTTATTTTTAGTATACTTATTTTAAAGGTTCTATGATAATATTATTTCAAGTTTCTAGCTGTCTATTTTATTTCTGACTCTTCATAGTGAATTAATTGCTTGCTCATGTATATAGGTTTTGGCTTGTGACCTCATTTTTGCAATCTTATTGTTGAATTCCAACATGATTTAGGTTACAGATATGGCCATGTGGATGGGTACTGTGTTTGTTTTTACTGGACTTTCCAGGATACCACTAATCTTGGACTAATTTTTGTATTAATATCTTGATATAGAGGTTGCTGAATTATGAGGATAGTGGAAAAAAACAAAATGAAACTACACACACATTCACACATTCTTCCCTTTGAATAGGCCCATGGTTTCTAATTTTCAGAGGAGACTTTTTTTTGTTTTTTTACTGTGAACCATCGCGGATAATGTTAAGAATTTGTCGTTTACCTACTTAGTTAAATGGAAAATTCCACATCCCTCTGTTACAGAGGATGTAATCTTTAAGAACCCTGACTTTATGTAGGAGTTTTCCTTTTAATCTCCAACTTGTGTATTGCTCCTTTCTCTGAGGGTTAAAATTCAGTTCTCATTGAGATCCCCATGGCTGCTCCCCAAGGTCAGCTGTGGTATTGGCTCTAGTGGATACTGTCTAGCTTTTGGCCAAAACCATTCATTTAAAGGATGTTTGTTATATTTAATTTGGGATTTGAGGTGCTTCCAGAGAGGGTTTGCAGGTTAACTAGTTGTCTTATTGTTGGATTGTCTTAAAATAGTATGACATGTTTTTCTCTGTTGAGAAAGTTCTTTTACTTTCTTTGAGAAGTAAAGACTGATCTAGAAAAGTCTCAAAGTCAGACTTTACCCAGGAAAACAGTTCACATATGTTGATGAGAATAGTACAGCTACATCCAGGGCAAGAGGCCAGAGTCTACAAGCAGTGAAGGTACTACCACGGGAAATGGTTAGGGCAGGAGGGAGCGAAATGGGAGTTAAGGCTCTTATCAAGTCATGAATTATCTTTTATGTGTCATTCTCCAGGCCCTTATTATTCTTTTCAAAGATTGTAGAGGATGGCTTATGAAGGGAAGATAGTCCTAGTGAAAGGTTGTATCCTGTTAGGATTTTGAAAGGGATTGTGTTGTATCTGTAGATCAATTTGGGAAGTATTATTGTCTGAACATTTTTAAGTCCTCCTATCCATTAACATGGATATTTTCTTTGATGTTGGTCAACTCATTTAGGTTGCTAGGTTGCTTTAATTTCTTTCAACAATGTTTTTGCAGTTTTCAGGGTGTAAATTTTGTACTTATTTTATTATATTTACTCCTAAATATATGACTATTCTTTCTGATGCTACTAGAATTATAGTTATATTTTTATTTCAATGTTTATTAATTGGAAATATATAAAAATACAATTGATTTTCATATAGTGATTTTGTATCATGCAACCTTGATGAACTTGTTGATTAGTTCTGACAGTTTTTTCAAAAGATTTTATTTATTTATTTTAGAGAGAGGGGAAAGGAAGGAGGAAGAGAGGGAGAAAACCATGTGTGAGAGAAACATAGATCAGTGGCTTCTCACAAGCCCCCAACTGGGGACCTGGTCCTCAACTCAGGCATGTGCCCTGACTGGGAATTGTAACTGACCCTTTGGTTTGCAGGCTGGCGCTCAATCCACTGAGCCACACCAGCCAGGACCCTCTGTGTAAGATTTTGAAGCTGGTAGAGTTAGGTCTATTGAAAAAATTCACTAGATTTTAGGCAGAGGACTGATTTGGGAGAATTTCTTAATTTGTTGAACAGTTCCTTGTTAATATTGGCTTAGAAGGCAGGAGAGATGGATTCTAGAGTTCTATCCCACTAATCTACTGTGATTTTTGGTAGTCCCAGAAAAGTTAAGAAATGAAAAAAAGAGAAACGTTTGATTTTAGTGACTTAAGACTTTCTAAATTGGAAGGTGGGTACTACTTCATTGGTTTAGTCAATAGTGGGAGCAAAGAGTTTGGGAATTTACAGATTGCTGTACTCATAATGCATGTTAGATAGACAGAGTTATCATAAAATCAAATAGTTATCTGTCTATCTCTTTCTCTGTCTTTTTAAGCAAAAACACTAGTAAGTCCACAAGAAATAGCAAAATATTGCTATATCTATTAAGCCATAAAGTTATAGTTTTGAATCTTTAAAAATGAATTGATTCTGTACTTTAACGTTTGACTATGTACCCTATCTAGATTCTTAAATTGAACTTATATGACTTTGTTGCTTTGTCGGTGTACAATAAGGTTATATCTAAATGATAAATACCTGATATTTATTACGTTAAATCCCAAACCTAAAATCAGTGAAGTTGTCATTGTGACTCACATCTTAGCCAGGCAGCCGGCTGTTTGAAGTATGATTCCTGGGGAGTATTATGGTCTTAGCCTTAGGATTCAGTAATGAGATTGAGTGGGGTTTCCTGTGAGCACTCTGGGATGATTGACAGTAAGGTGAGGGGAATCATCACTTAGCATGCCTACCCTTGATAGTATTTCCCTGCTGTCTGGGGAGGTACTGAGGACAAATAGGACTTCGTGATGTCTATGTAATTAGTGTATGTTGATTCCAGCTGAACAAACTGGAGGGTAATGATCAGGTAAATGGAGATGGAATACATTAGTGTGGACTGAGGTATAAAAGACCTTAGGGAAAAACTTATCACAATTTTATGGGGTTGTCAGAATGTCTTTATATCTTTTCATATTTATATATACATCTTTGTATATTATTTAGTTATGTCTTTGTTATAATATCTTTAGTTTTATTCTGGATTTGTGTAGAGATTAAAGAAATTTAAAATTAAAAAACTTATGTGTTTTTCTCATTTATGTGATTTAATTTCTTGGGGTATTCTAAAATCTTTTTCTATTTGGAAAGAAGTTAAAGTTCTTAATTTTAAAAAATTACTTCACAAAATCTGTTAATGGACTCATTTGCAGCTAATGCACTCATTGCTCCTCAAATAGGAATAAATGAGTAGGGTCAGCTTTGTAAAACTTTTTTGGGTTGATAACTGAAAATTTAGATGTTTTCTTACACATGTGTGTGCAGTTGAGATGGTATACTTAAATACATTCTCCTAAATGGCTTTTACTTGTACAGAATATTTTAAGATGGCCATCATGGTCCTTGCTACCCAGTTGGTTTTAATTACACCAGAAACTTAGATTTCCAATCATTTAGATTGCAGTAGAAAATACATAGGATTCTTAACACATTCTCACAAAAAATACTAATAGTCATCATTGTACAACATGAACTTTCCTTACCAGCAACATGAAGTTTCATGAGCAAAGCTTCTCTGCTAGTGACCTAATGACACTGCATTTAATCAGAAGGAAGGAATTGGTTTCATTAATGTTATTTTGGACCTTGGCGTTCTGGTAATTAGGTAATTAAAGGGATTTTAAATGGCATACTTGCTTTAAAACTTGCTGTTGCTTACTTTTCTCATAAAACTTAGCATTTAGTAACATTTTTTGGACTAAGAATGTAGCGTACCTACTTATCAAATTTAAAACACTGAACTTTTCAATAAAGAACTAATTAACCAGGAAAACAAAGCATATTTAGGATGTTTAGACATTTGTTTTTCTTTTATTCTTTTTTTGTTTTTGTCTTTGGAATAACAGTTTGCAGAAATATTATACTATATTGATTTAAAATATTTTGATTATCTTTGGCTTGGCTAAATTACTTTCTCTACATTTTTGGGTAAGATGGAATAAGATAGGATTCCTGGTAGGAATTTGTTCACATTACTATGGCTCATCAGGGACATTATATTTAATTGGAGATCCTGCAGAATAGTAGCAGGAGGCTGAAGAGAATTATTTAGCATTAGCAATGGCTCGTCTGGGAGTTGTGCACTAATCAAGGAGCTTGAGTGTTAGCAGTGGGGATGATGGGAATTATGGCGATTATGACATGTAAGCATGTCTGTGTGTGAACAGGACAGGCAATGAGTTAATCAAGAAGTATATTAAGTGGCTCCCATGCTGATTCATTATTATGTACAATAGTGGCTGTCAGGTTGTGTATTTAAAAAAATACAATTATTGCTAAATTCAATATATATAAATTTAGCCACTATTTTTTGCTTTTCAATAATAATTTCAAGTTACCTAATAGTTATAAAAATGGGAAAATGTATAAATCGTGTTATGATTTGCCTATTATAGTTTTTTTTTTGACACTTTAGAATGAAACTTTAATTTTTGGTTCATTTAAAAATTTTGCATTGTACTTTTATATATTTGTTTAAAATACTACATAAAATGTTTGGGTTCAAAAACAAAATTTATATATTTTTCATGATAAAAATAATTATATCAGAAAGAATTAATGTTTAACACATGGAACTACACACAAATCAAAACATTACCCTTTTCCACCATCAAAATGCTCCAAAATCAGGAGGTGTATGTGGTGATGGTAGATATCTCCTTTGCTCTAGTGGGTGGTCTCTTTGTGCCCAGCATGGTTAGAGCCATCTGTCATGAAACTATCAGTAGAAATGCTAGAAATGTACCTACTTTTGGGAAATGGGACTAATAAATTGAATTCTTTTTGGAAAATAAATTGAAATGCAGCATAAATTAATGAGCAAACTGGATTATATCTATAGGCAAATTTATATAGTTACTGTATAGATGAACAGTTTCTTTTTTATTATTACTATTGTTGTAAACACTGTCAAATTTAATAAAACTTTCTACCAAACAATAACCTTCACGTATTAACTTAATTAAAGCAATATTATGGGTACTAGTCAAAGTGCTAACCTATGGGTGGTTGTTATTGAAATCCATTATCTATGGAGTCAGTATTAGTGGTCAGCTGCATCAGAAATAAAACTTGCAACCAAGACCCTCCCTTGGGTGCTGTGAGCTCAGCAGGTTAAATTGTCAAAAACAGTTAAAGCTTCTTAAAAGACTGATAATTTAAGCCCCCTGGAGTTAAAGTAAATAGTCATTCTAGTCAGGAAGGACTCTAACTTTATTTAGCAGCAAGAAAAAAATTGCATTTAGACAGGGAAAAAAGGGTTTATAACAGTATCTTTAAAACATTTTTTTTAAAAGATTTTATTTATTCATTTCTAGAGAAAGTGGAAGGGAGGGAGAAAGAGAGAAACATCAATGTGTAGTTGCCTCCCGCACAACCTCCCACACTGAGGGATGCGGCCTACAACCCAGGCCTGTGCCCTGAACTGGTAATCGAATCAGCAACCCCTTGGTTCACAGGCCGGTGCTCAGTCCACTGAGCCACAGCAGCCTATAACAGTATCTTCATGTACAAATTATTTTGTTCACATAGGTGTTTGTGTACCTTGCTATCTTCTTTTCAAAGATTTTATTTATAGTCAAACGTTGGTACTTGTGGGCTTAAGTCAAATCCTGTACTCATCGCATTTTAACAAGAAAAAATGTTTCAGCACTTGCCCTTGCTTGCCTCTTGGGGCCCTTCTCTTGTGATGAAACAGGTCTATAGGTCAGTCCCACAGTAGCTTGCTAAAGAACAGTTTGGTACTCATTGGCTCCAATACTCGTCAGGAGTTCTGGAATGAATTAACAATGAGTACCGAGGTACCACTGCATTTATTTTTAGAGAGAGGGGAAGGGAGGGAGAAAAAGAGGAAGGAAAATATTGATGTGAGAGTGAAACATCCGTCAATTATCTCTACCTAGGCATATGCCATGACTGGGAATCCAATAGGGAACCATTTGCTTTGTGGGATGACACCCAACCAACTGAGCCACACCAGTGAGGCCTGTGTACTTTGGTAGTTAACTTTAATGGAAACATTTCAACTTCTTTTAATCTATGGAAAGTGACTTGTGAAAATTCCTTTATAAAATCACCAAACCTCAGTTTTTTACAATAATAAAAACTTTGTTTTTACTTATACTGAAAATTCAGTTTAACAATAAAACACTAATATATCATTTTGTTTTTGTATATTTTAAAATTTCTGGTGAATTTAAACAGCACAGTTTGAAAAGAAACTTTGTGCTTCAGTGTAATTAGTACCTGAGGGCATGAAAAATAGCTGCATGGATTAATTTTTTTCTAAGCATCTGTTTAAGAAGATTTAGAAGTTCTGTAGTTTTACTGAGAAAGCATACATTAAAATAAAAGTTTTGAAAATACAACTTATCTTTATAAATAATAGTATTTTTGATATCACAAGGTTCATAAGGCCACAACTTAACTCCTGTTACAGCTGCACTCAGGACCTCTTAGTGGAGGAAAAGAAATGATCATTCAAGTAATAATTATCACTTATGAGTATCTGGTATCTCCTGGAAAATCAGAGTAATTATGTAAGAGAAGTATTATTGTTATCATTTTAAATTGAGAAACTTGGGACTTAAGATACAAAATAGGTTGCCAAAGCTCTTTTAAGCAGGTAAGCAGTGGAGGTGATATTCAAATTGTGTGATTCCCAAGTCGTACTCTTTCCATTGTAGCATATTGCTTCCCATGCTAGGTATATGGAACAGTCTCCTTTCTTCCCCAAAGAAAGTGAAAGTTATTGCTTTGAAGTCTTGGTGTTTGTTAGTGACTGTTGTGGGCCAGATTCTATGCTACTTGATGAAATTAGAATAGTTACTAGGAGTGACATGATTTCTGCTCACATTGCACCTACAGTTCAGTAGCAGAGACAGATATAAAATAAGAAAACATACAAATAAGTAATTACAAATTGTGGTGTTATGGAGAACAAAACAGTTGCTGAGAAAGAATAATGGGTGACTCTTCATTAATAAGGTGCTGAATGAAATTCTCTTTGAGTTGGCAAAATGCAGGCTGAGAACTGATAAGTGAGAATTAGCTCTTAGCTACGTAGTCAGCTGGGCAGATGGGACAGCATGTGGAAGGGTCCTGAGCCAGTCCAGTAGATCGGCACCTAATCTGTGACTTAGCACTGCTTAGCTTCTCTAGTCACTCATTTTTTAAAAGATTTTATTTATTTTCAGAGAGAGGGGAAGGGAGGGAGAAAGAAAGGGAGAGAAACATCAATGTGTGGTTGCCTCTCACATGCCCCGCACTGGGGACCTGGCTCACAACCCAGGCATGTGCCCTGACTGGGAATCAAACTGGCGACCCTTTGATTCACAGGCCAGCAGCACTCAACCACTGAGCCACACTAGCCAGGGCTCTAGTCACTCATTTGCTAGCTCTCCATCTCTAGCTCTAGCCAGTGTGTGAACCCTACTTGAGACAATTTCTTTTGCTATCACTGCTGCTACTTCTCAGTGGTTAGAATGGCAACTACTAAGTAGGAGTAGCAGAGGGAGGAATCCAGTAGGCATCTTCAGAAAGATAAAAAGCTGTGTGAAGAAGGAAGATGGCAGTAGTGGATTTATATCTGATGTATTCATTTTAGTTGTAGCCTATTCTAAGGAAGAAAGACTCCAACTCAGATAAATACATCAGCTATAAGTCTATTATTGCCATCTTCAGTCATGCATGTATTCAATATGTTTATTAAAAAGCACTGTCTAGAGAGTAGAGTATGGTCTGTCCAGTGGAGAATTTGCAGGCTTGGGACAAAGGTCAGGACTCTTGTCTTTCCATGTAGGATAGTGTTAAGTCCAGATAAAACTGCAAAGAAATAGTACTTTACAATGTCTAATTTTGTAAACAACCCTTTGGTGGTTTCCAAGTTTTCCTGTAAATTAATCACATATTACTTTAGTTTCCAAGTCGATAATGCATTTCCCAAGTGGATATTAGGTATTATAGTACCTGGGAATTTATAATTAAATATAGCAAAGTAACGTCAGTGAACTATTCCAATTAAGTGTTATACATCCCTAGGCTACACTGATAAAACTCAATGAGGATGTTCTACATAGGGGAGAACTGTTTCAAAACAAAAAAAACCGTTTGTGAGGGGTTTCATGTACGGTAATTTTTCCTCTTAATAAGAAATGCCTCCACATTTTTAGTTTATTTTTATTTAGTTAATTTTTTCTAAGTAGATTTTTTGGGGGCACTTTTAAGTTCACAGCAGAATTGAGAGGAAGCTACAGAGACTTTTTCCTATAACTCTTGTCTCTATAATGTGCATAGACTCCCCATTATCAACACCAATTATCAGGGTATGTTTGTTGCAGTTGATGAACCTATGCTGACACCTCATAATTACCCAGTGTTCATAGTTTACATTAGAGTTCACTCTTTTTTATTGTTATTCAATTACAGCTGTCCCCATTTTACTCCCATTAATCTCCCCCTGTCCTACCCACCACCACCTCCCACATTCAGTCCTCTCCCCTTCTGTTGTCTTTGTCCATGGGTCCTTTATACATGTTCCTTGACTTGACCCTTCCTCTCCTTTCCCCTTTATCCCCCTCCCCTTTCCCCTCAGGTCACTGTCAGTTTGTTTTTTGTTTCCATGTTTCTTGTTCTATTTTGCTCATTAGTTTTGTTGATCAGGTTCTACTTGTAGGTATCTGTCTTTCACTGTCTGGCTTATTTCACTTACCATAATACTCTCTGGTTCCACCCATGCTGTCGGGAAGGGTAGGAGTTCCTTCTTTCTTTCTGTTGTGTAGTATTCCATGGTTTATATGTACCACAGTTTTTTGATCCACTAATTTACTGATGGGCACGTAGGCTGTTTCCAGCACTTGGCTATGATAAATAACACTGCTATGAACGTTGGAGTGCATAGGTTCTTTTGAATTGGTGTTTCAGGATTCTAGGGTATAGTCTCAGCAGTGGAATTGCTGGGTCAAAAGGCAGTTCCATTTTTAGGTTTCTGTGGAAATTCCATACTGTTTTCCACAGTGGCTGCACCAGTCTGCATTCTCACCAAGAGTGTACTAGGGTTTCCCTTTTCTCCACAAACTCATCAGCACTTGTTGTCTGTTGATTTATGATGGCCATTCTGACCAGTGTGAAGTGATATCTCATTGGGGTTTTAATTTGCATCTCTCTGATGGCTAGTGATGCTGAGCATCCTTTCAAATGTCTCTGGGCCTTCTGTATGTCCTTCTTGGAGAAGTGTCTGTTCAGGTCCTCTGCCCATTTTTTAATTGGATTGTTTGTCTTTGTGGTGTGGAGTCATGTGAGTTCTTTATATATTTTGGAGATCAAACCCTTGTCTGAGGTATCGTAGGGAACTATATTTTCCCATATGGTTGGTTCCCTTTTCATTTTGCTGATGTTTTCTTTAGCCATGCAGAAGCTTTTTATTTTGATGAAGTCCCATTTGTTTATTCTTTCATTTATGTTCCTTGCTCTAGGGGACATATCAGTGAAAATGTTGCTGTGTGGAATATCTGAAATTTTAATGCCTATGTTCTCCTCTAGGATTTTTATGGTGTTACTCCTTATATTTGTCTTTTACCATCTTGAGTTTATTTTGGTATATGGTATAAGTTGTGTATGGTTGAGTTTCATTTTTTCCCATGTAGCTGATCAGATCCCTCAACACTATTTGTTGAAGAGGCTATTTTTATTCCATTTTATGCTCCTGTTTCCTTTGTTCAATATTAATTGTCCATAGAGACTTGGGTTTATTTCTGGGTTCTTTATTCTGTTCCATTTATCTGTGTGTCTGTTCTTATGCCAGTACCAGACTATTTCGATTACAGTGGCCTTGGAATATAGTTTGATATCAGGTATTGTGACCCCTCCTACTTTGTTCTTTTTTTCTGAAAATTGTTGAGACTATTCAGAGTTGTATATGGTTCCATATAAATTTTTGAAATGTTTGTTCTATATCTGTGAAATATATTATTGGTATTTTAATAGGGTTTGCATTGAATCTATAAATTGCTTTGAGTAATATGGGCATTTTGATGATGTTAATTCTTCCAATCCATGAACATGGTATATGCTTCCATTTGTTTGTGTCTTCCTTAATTTATTTTTTCAGTGTTGTGTAGTTTTCTGAGTACAGGTCTTTTACTTCCTTGGTAAAGTTTATACCTAATTATTTTATTTTTCTTGTTACTGTAGCAAATGGGATTTTTTTTCCTGGTTTCTGTTTCTGATATTTTGTTGTTGGTGTTCAAAAATGCCTTCAGTTTCTTAATATTGACTTTGTATCCAGCTGTTTTGCCAAATTCACTTATTAGGTCCAGTAATTTTTTTGGTGGAGTTAATAGGGTTTTCTGTGTACTCTATGATGTCATCTGCAAACAATGACAGTTTTATTTCCTCCTTTCTAATTTGGCTGCTTTATATTTCTTTATCTTGCCTGATTGCTGTGGTTAAAACTTCCAATACTATGTTGAATAGAAGTGGTGAAAGTGGACACCCTCATCTTGTTCCTGAACTCAGTGGAGAACTTTTGGTTTTTGCCCATTGAATATGGTGTTGGCTGTAGGTTTCTCATATATGGCCTTTATTATGTTGAGGTATGCTCCCTCTACTCCTATTTTATTGAGTGTTTTTATCATAAATGGGTGCTGTACCTTATCAAATGCTTTTTCAGCATCTGTTGATGATACTCATGTGATTTCTTTTCTTTATGTGATATATTACGTTTATTGATTTGCAAATACTGCACCATCCTTGCATCCCTGGGATGAATCCCACTTTATCATGGTGTATAACCTTTTTATTGTATTGCTGGATGCGGTTTGCCAATGTTTTGTTGAGGATCTTAGTATATTTCATCCGAAATATTGAGCTGTAGTTTTCTTTTTGTGTCTTTATCTAGTTTTGGGATTAGGATGGTGCTGGTCCCATAAAAAGAGTTTGGGAGTCTTCCCTCTTGCTGGACTTTTTGGAATAGTTTGAGAAGGATAGGGGCTAGTTTTTCCTAAATGTTTTGTAAAATTCTTCTGTGAAACTGCCTGGTCCAGGGCTTTTGTGTGTCAGGAGTTTTTTGATTACTGCTTTGATTTCGCTAGCTGTTACGTCTGTTCAGTTTTTCTGATTCTTCTTCATTCAGTTTTGGAAGATTACATTTTTCTAGAAATTTTTGCATTTCACTCAGGTTTTCAAATTTGTTGACATATAGTTGTTCATAGTAATTTCTTACAACTCTTTGTATTTCTGTGGTATCAGTTGTAATCTCTCCTCTTTCATTTCTGATTGTGTTTATTTGGGTCCTCTTTTTTTCTTGATGAGTCTGCTTAAAGGCTTGTCAATTTTATTTATCTTTTCAAAGAACTGCCTCCTGGATTTGTTGATCCTTTGTATTGTTCTTTTAGTCTCTATGTCATTTAATTCTGCTCTGATTTTGGTTATTTCCTTCCTTCAACATGCTCTGGGCTTTGTTTGTTGTTGATCCTCCAGTTCTTGTAGATGTTTGTTTGAAATGTTTCTATCTTTTTTATGTGGGCCTGTATCGCTATGCACTTCCCTCTCAGGACTACCTTTGCTGTGTCCTAGAAGTTTTGTACTGCTGTGAGTTCATTGTCATTTGTTTCCAGAAACTTTTTGATTTCTTCCTTGATCTTATTATTAACCTATTCATTGTTTAATAGCATGCTATTCAATCTCCACAAATTTGAGTGTTTTTGAGTTTTTTCCTTGAGTTTGGTTTCTAGTTTCAGGCTCTTGTTGCCTGAGAAAATGCTTGATTTCATTTAAGTTTTCTTGAATTTGTTGAGGCTTGTTTTGTGTCCTGTTGTGTGGTCTGTCTTTGAAAATGTTCTATGTGCATTTGAAAAGAATGTGTATTTGCTTCTTTGGAGTGAAAGTTTCTGTGTGTGTGTATATATATATATATATATATATATATATATATATATCAGTTAAGTCCATTTTATCTAGTGTGTTGTTCAGTGTCGCACTATCTTTATTGGTATTTTGTTTGGAAGATGTATCCATTGTTGACAATGGGGTGTTAAAAACTTCTAGTATAAATGTGTTACTGTCTATGCCTTTCTTGAAGTTGTCCACAGTTTTTCTTCTATATTTGGGTGCTCCTATGTTGGGTGCATATATGTTTACAATGTTTATGCCTTCTTGATGGATTCTTCACTTGAGTATTATGAAGTATCCTTCTGTGTCTCTTTTTATGGCCTTTGTTTTGAAGTCTATCTTGTCTGATATAAGTATTGCTACCCTGGCTTTTTTTCCTATCCATTTGGTTGGAATATTTTTTCCCAACCCTTCAGTCTGTGTAGGTCTTCTTTCTGAGATGGGTCTCTTGTAGGCAGCATATGTGTGGGTCATGCTTTCTTATCCATTCAGCTATCCTATGTCTTTTGATTGGAGCTTTTAATCCATTTACATGTAAGGTTATTATTGATAGGTACTTATTTATTGCCATTTCCCCCCTTTGTTCCTGTTTTTCTCTCTCTCTCTTTTTCTTTATCTTCTTTATGTTCTTATAGCAGTCCCTTTAGCATATATTGCAATGCTGATTTGGTTGATGTGTATTCTTTTCTTCTTCTTTGTCTGGAAATCTCCTATTTCACCTTCCATTTTAATTAACAACCTATCTGGGTAGAGTAGTCTTGGTTGCAGGTTTTTGGTTTTCATTGCTTGGCATATTTCTTGCCATTCCCTCCTGGGTTGTAGTGTTTCTGTTGAGAAGTCAGATGCTAGCCTTATCAGGGTTCCCTTGTATGTTACTTCCTGTTTCTCCTGTGGTTCCTTTAGGATTCTCTGTCTTTGAATTTTGCCATTTTAATTATGACGTTTCCTAGAGTGGGCTTCTTTGATCTTGATTAGGACCCTGTGTGCTTCTTGAACTTGTGTGACTTTTTCTTTCATCAAATTAGGGAAGTGTTCCATTATTACTTTTTCAAACAGGTCTTCTATTCCCTGCTCCTCTTCCTCTCCTTCTGGTATTCCTATTATATGGATATTATCACATTTCTTGTTGTCCTGCAGTTTCCTTAACCCCTGTTTGTTCTTTTTGAGTCTTTTTTTTTTT